>CACSLK010020742.1:9668529-9683767 GCA_902706635.1 Striga hermonthica | reverse complement strand
ACAAATGGGGTATTTTTTATTTTTATTTTTTAACTTTCTCATTGGGGAAAATCTCGAATCTCATTTAATTGATTTCATTTTGGACCACATAACATATTAAATAGGTCTAGCCAGCTACTATTTAGAGGAGCAATTGATCTCCCATATGTTCAAATTATAAGAAGACTCTAGCAAACCCAACTATAAAATTTACCATTTCGCTCATACACATATACTAGTACAGATCCCGTGCGATGCACGGGGTACATAAAAATCATTTATCAAGTCTTATAATTATATAAATGAATAAAGAAAAATGTACGGGATATATATAGTATGTGATATGTAATAGGCCAAAATGTGAACACGGATGATACACGGGGTGCACAATTTTAAGGTCATTTATTAGTACAGAGTCCGTGTGATGCACGGGGTGCACAATTTTCTACTATATGTAATACAAATACATACTGTATGCACGTGATTGAAGCACTAAATGAGTTATTTCCACCGAGCTTGCTCGTTAAGTAGCTCCTGAACACGGGTGCACAATTTGTAGTACGTACCATAAAATCAGAACAAATTTTCATACAATTAGATTATAAATTAGATAATAAATAAAGCTTTTTTTTTATTTTTTTTATTTTAGTAAAGATTTTACATACTTTTTTATTTCCATCCAATTTTGTAGAATGCATTAAATATTGATTAGATTTTATATGTAAAGTAAAATAAAAAATAACCGAAATAATTTTACGCAATATTTTATATTTAAAAAAACTAAAAAAAATTCTTTTACTTGCATATCAACTTTTTAGGAACTACATGGATGTTCCTAAATTAATATTCCATATCCAATATTTTATGAACTAATTAAATGCTAATTTGATTTGCATACCAAAAATATTAGATGCATTAATTAAATACTTGATAAAAATAGCAAATCATTAATTATGGTTGACTATTCTACATACTAAATTTAGTAAATAGTATAGCTTTTAATATAAGTATAGATTTCTAACTATAAATTATTATATTTTCTTTTGTTTGTGTCATATTGTAACACCCCGCTTTTCCATAAACATCAGAGTGCGCAATTCGCAATTTTATTGAAAATAATATCATTTTTACATTGCGAAATACTGATTCGGAGTGTTACTAAAATACATAACTGACTGAAAGTCTGAAACTTTTGGTTTACAAAAGTTAACTAATACATGACTGATAAAACTAGACGAATTCACTGTTAGCAGAACTGATAATGGACTTCAGTAGAACCAACAGTGAATCGTCAACAGCTTGCTGACTGTTAAAGGGCTAAGTATGACAAACAGTCAAACATCAGCGGAAGCTGTAGCTGGGAATTTGGTTAGCAATGCCGTAGTCGTGAAAACATTTTATCTGAAAATAATAACGGCTCTGCTATGCCAAATTCAAACTATACAAAACGTAATTTAATCTTTATAAGCATAAAGCTTAGATAATTTAAACTTTATAAGCATAATCCCGAACAGCTCCGTCATCTCACTCCTCCGGCCCGACTTCATAACCTGAAAATCATGATAAAACTGGGGAGTGAGCACCAAGGCACTGTGCTCCGTGGAAACCCATACTAATGCAAAACATTGTAAATAATAACAATATCATGAACTAAGCATATATATCTGAACTGAACTGATACCGGTCTGAACTCGCAACCGAAGTCACGTACTCGCGACCGAAGTCACGTATCTGATAACTGAACTCGTGACCGAAGCCACGTAGTGACCGAAGTCACATCTGAACTGAACATCTGCCGGCGAACCGGACACCATGTGCACACTCTAGTGGGCAGACTAGGGCCACTAGAACCCAGAACGGACCGGCGGCCATTCCGAGCGGATACTGAAAATACATACCTCGAACATGGTAGCGTAATTATAAACAATGTAGTACTTAGTCTGAGTCCCCACCTGAACTGCTGAACTGAAAATGTAAGTGCTGATAGCTGCTGACTGATCAAACTGTAAAATATATAAACAATTACTAATTACTATGCTCAGATTTGATAAAATAACTGATTAACATGTTAAGATGCTCTACTAGACTTTAAACATGATATCTGAACTTATCCGGTATAACCGGAACTGAACAAACTCGGAAGTGGACTGACATGAATTTACTAAACTGATATGGACCCGGAATTTAATTGAAAATGGGAATTGAATATAAACCGGGACTTAAAATCTTAAAATACGGACTAAACCGTACAAATTGGGACTGGACCGGACAATCGGTCCGCCTAACCGGACTAGTGATTGTTGGCTTGGCCAACGGCCTGCTTAGGCTATGCATACGGGCGTTGTCTGGCCTGACCGTGGCGCTGATAATTACCGGCCTTCCGGCATTAACTCCCGACCGTTTAGACTTAAATTAACATCCTCTGTCATGACTTAACATAATTATTGAAATTACTAACTTTAACACATACAACTGAATGAGGGCCGTGACGAGCGCCCCGAGCGCCGTCGACGGTAATGGGCCATCACCCGACTTTTCCCCCTCTTCCCTCGGCAACATGAAAACAATCATACATGAATAACACTTTGAACTATCAAAACCTGACGTGAATGAACAACCAAGACCATAACTGAATCAACAGGACATAATAATCGATAACTCGGAACATGCGCGATATGCGCTGCCCTCTACTCGGCCGACTACCGACCGACTCCAAACAACAAACATTCAACCCTACAGAAACTGGACACTTAATTACATATCCGAATGAACAAGGTCTAATTGCCAGAGAATTATCTAACTAACATGATAATTGAACATAAATATTCTCGGATACACACACACACGGCCGAAGGGCCCCTGGCTACTAAACGACCGAGACATCAATGAACTGATTTAACTCCAACATGATTATCTCAAAACAAGCTTACTTTACCTCTGTAGCCTCCGATTTCCGACGAAAGGAAGTTCTTGAGGTAAAGAAATCAGCTCGTGTGCTCGTGTGTGGTAGGGTGCTTGCGGTGCTGTAATGTTTGGAGTATGGAACGGATTATTAATCTCTCTCTCACTCTTTATTCTAAACTCTGTTTTCTGTACCTGAAATAAGAGGAAAAATGGAATAATATTCTGTCTCTACCCCCCACTTACACATAAAGCCGAGAGAAAAATTATTGGGTCATAAGGTGGTGTCGTGGCTTTGTTGTATGTTTCCAAATGTAGCACATAAATTAATTATGTGATGACTAGCACCTTTATGCATGCCACGTTTTCACCAAAATAAAGACAATTTGAGCTTCCAATATTGCAAAGATGCTCACGGCTTATAGGCTTAATTCCACGGTTAAATCATTCATGTGTGATTAATTTGCTTAATTAATCACTAAATATATTTAATTATTCAATTAAACATAATACTTAATTACCAAAATTATTCCGAACGTAAACGGTACGTCGAAAATATATTTCGGTAATCTTAACTAAAAATAATTAATTCCGAAAATAATAATCAACAACGTTATTATATCGGGACTAAAACATGATTTCTATTAATAAACTGAATGACTTGCTCATTAACACTTAAGCATGTTAATCCTTTAATTAATCCTCATTAATGTTAATTAATCTTTAATTAACATTAAGCTAATCATGATTATCTTAAGCTAACCTCGATTAATTAGCTTAAACATGATTAAGTTAATTAAGTACGGCTATTGACCATTACTTAATCAACAATGGACGGTGTACCAATGTGAACGCGTCACAGTATAGGTATACCGAACTTGACATGAGGAACTCTAACTGGATTAACTATCGGAATATTATTCCGAACATGAACATGACATTCGAAAGTAAATTCGAATATTCTTTACTTTGACGATTTAATCCGAACGTTAATATTTCGAATAGTTCGTCAACTTAGCTTATTAATTCCAGACTCATTAACTAAATAAATGAATCGGAATTAAATCTGAAAACTTATTCGATTATCTAACCGAATAATATATCGACTAATAGTCGAACTTAGAATCTGATTGACTGAATTGCTTGATCTTGAACATAAACATAACTATTTATTAACAAAGGCTAGCTTAAAACTAAAAGCTAGTATTTTCCTTTATTAATAAAACTCGGGGTGTTACACATATCATATAATAGATTTTATAATACATATCAAATCTTCATTTACATATTAAAATCATTAATTCTTCCCCTAAATCTTCTTTCACTAATAATATAAAATTTCACCCATTGAAATACATCCAATTGCAGCCAACTTTTGGCGTTAATTCCTATAAATTTCATTTAGCTATAAGTCTTATGGCAAATATTAATTTGAATTATGTTTTGTTAATCAATTTATTATTATTATTATTATTATTATTATTATTATTATTATTATTATTATTATTATTATTATTATTATTATTATTGATTTTTGTTTTTTTTGCAAATTGAGTTGAAAGAGGAATTTTGCTTTGATTTTTTTATGGAAGTCCATTTTCACAATTTTCTTCCGAACTGCACCAGATTAAATCCACACTAGTTAGGCGCCTTATAGGGATTGACTTTCAAAATCAAGCAAATCTTTACAGATATAAATAAGGTATTATAATTAAAGTATGTACATTATTTTAAATCAGAAATTAATAGATATATCAAATTTTATAAATTTAATCATTAATTAATAGACAATATATATATGTATGTATATATATATATATATTATTTACTTACATATGAGTCAATCATAAAATGAAAAATTGTACGTGTAGTGAATAATATAATGTTTTGCAATTCTGACGGATCATAACCGGTTAATTAACACGAAAAATAGTATAACGATTATTAATATATGTTACGTCCCGAGAATGCAGTTGGCCGAATAGTCGCGGATGCAGTGCCTGTTCAAAACCCAGTCTTAGGGTGGTGCTTACTTCCTTCGCAGGTCCCATCTTCACCAGCGGCCGAAGCGCCATGTTTTAGGATTAAATTAATATGCAATTAACAATTTTAATATGCTATTAAAAACAATTAGCTATTTTTTTTTTTAAAAAAAAAAATCTCAACGGGATGAAATAAAATAAAGATAATATTGATATTAAAATAAATAGCTTGAATAAAAAGAAATTGTGATAAAAAAATATCCCAGACAATATATTCACATGGAATTTTTAGTTCTTATTATATTATTATTGGATAAAGATTTTCTAAACAATAGTAGTATTATTTTAGTTCATAAAAAAATGTGCTAAAATATTTTCTAGACAGGATATTGGATTTCAGCGAGAAGGTGATCTTATTGTGTTAATTTTCACATAAAAACAAAATATAATTATTACTTAGTTAGTTAGTTATTAGTGTTTTAAAAATTGGATTACTAGTGTTTTAAATATAATTATTTAAAAAGTTAAACTCAACTAGGTAGCCTATGACATTTTTTTCTAATATCAAAACATATATTTTTTTTATATGAATCAAAATCCACTTATTTTTATCCTTTTGTACTCTGATATGGAATTTAATATTTGTTAATTGGATTTCACTCGGCTTGATATTGAATTTAGTTCGCATGAATTTGGAGATCCATCATTACTTATCTTCCTCTCTCAATTAAATATTACGATTTGAATGCAATCTCTTCCTATATATTAATTCAAAACGTGTTGAGTCTGAGTAGCAAATTCTCATGTTTCGGATGGTGACATGGCGAAAATCTATACTTCGTGATGTTGTTTTTATATTATTTTTGCTCTAGAGTTAGGTTTGGTATTAGACATAAACTAGTATTTAACCTGTGCATTTGCACAAATATATAAATAAAATATTGTGAGTTATTTGTATACATATAATGATTAATAATTTTTGTTAAATTTACAATTAAAGGAGCTGAAATATTTAAATTTTTTAAATTGCGTTTATCATATTGGATATAATGTATATTTTGGTATGTATCTTTTTTTGTGAATTACATATTATTTATTTAGGAATTTCATATATGTTTTTTATTTTCCGAAATAAGTTAATTTAAATGTAACCACAACAATAACATCTACTCACATTAAATAGTCAATACATTATATGGTCAACTGTAATTAATTAGAAAATTTAAAATGATTTTTGTAATTTTAAAGTAATTAGTGTATTGATTACCTAATAATTAAATGAGATGTTAAATGAATAAAAAGTAACGATTTTTTGAGGGAAAAAATTATATTGCCACCTAGGTATAATTTAATAGGTTTTATTAAATGCTCATTAGCCAGTAATTATATATATATAGATAACTTTAGACATATATTTATTAACTCGGCACCCATGTTGTACATAGGTATTAGTACTAGTTGATTAATTAATTCATAATAGTCCGTAGCTTCTAAAATTGATCAAAACATGAATAATTATTGCCGGAATATTACATGCCCCGTCGAAAACGATTCAAAAATAACATGTACTCTAAAAATATTTCAAAAGAAGTCCAAAAAAAATTGAAATTTATTAATTTGAAGACAACGTTGGTGAAAAAAAAATGTAATTTTGGGCTAAAAAATGACACAACGTGTCACAATTAAAAGAGAGAACGAACAACCTTCTCACACAAAGGGGATATTTGAGCGGGGTATATTCTATTCGAACTCGTGCTCATTTAATAAATCAAGAAACTTGAATAGTTTGTCCGCAAACATGAAATGACAAAATGTCCGTTTGCAAGCAAATTCACTTCGATTATTTCATTGAAAATCCATTAAAGAAACAAAAACTAAAAACAAGTTGTTCCCGAAAAAGCTTGACTTGACTAGTTTAATAAACGAGCTAGAGTGGCTTTTGGAACACAACTCATTGAAATAATAGAACGAGTCAAGTTCAAACTTTCACAACTGAAGAGAGCTTTGTTCGCAAACTGTTTAGCTCAAGCGTCATGCATGAGTGGTGTTAACTTAAACCATCCTAACTTGACTCGACTCCGACTCGGCTCGAGCTCGACACGTTAAAGCTCGAGTTCAGCTCGAGCTCGAGGCCTTAACGAGCCGAACTCGAGTTCATTTAAAGCTCGTGTAGTTATGAATCGTACTCAGCTCAGCTCGACAATGCTCGAAAAGAGGATTTTTATAGATTTTTTATATAATTTTCTATAATTGTTTGTTAAAGCTCGATATCGGCTCGAACTCGGCTCGTTACGTTAATAAAACGAGTGCAGTCCCACACAAGTGAAGCGCCATGAGAGGGTTAGCTCAAATGAAGCCCAAGTGAGGTTCCATCTCAAAACCAATTAGTAGAAGGAGGAGTAGCCCATTACTTATAAGGTGAGTATATTTTCCATGTATGAACGATGTGGGACAACTCACAAGTGATATTCTAATAGATATATGAGCCGAGCTCAAACTCGATTTTTGGCTCGTTTATTTAACGTGCTGAGCTCGACTCGGCGCGTTAAGGTGTTCGAGCTTGGCTCGGCTCGTTTACAGTGCTATGAATAAAATAGGAGCTTACCTAATGTAGTATTACTCCAGTATATTTAAAATGATACCAAGAGATTATGAAATCTTCAAATGTGGCAAAGGTAAAATATTCCCTCCACAGCCTGTCAAAAAACCAAGAGAGTCGGAACAAAATTTCACCCAAAGTCAAACCCATTTATCATAACACTTAGCTCACATTTGATACACAATCTTGTGATGAAGATACAAAACACACACAATTACACAGTCAATTACCACTATATATTATTACTCCTCTTACACCTTTCCCACACATCATACAACACATAAAAACAAAAAAAAAGGGACTAAAATCAAAACTCGAAAATGGCAAAATTATCGATACTCGTGCTCGCCTTCTTCTTCGCCATCGTCCTAAACGGCATCGAAGGCTGCAAACAGCCAGTCATATTTGCCTTTGGCGATTCCTATCTCGACTTAGGGAACAACAACTACATTAACACGAGCACTCAAGACCAGGCCAATTTCCTTCCCTATGGCGAGACCCGATTTGGAAATAAGCCGACTGGGAGATTTACAGATGGCCTAACCATAATCGACTACCTAGGTAACTAACTAACTAACTGTGCCAAACTAGAATCTTCGAACGAATCTTACATTAAGAGAACACTTTATTAAGGTTTTCTTAATTACATTTGTTGTTATAAGTCTTTTTCTTGGACAAAATACGTTATACAGATCAAGAAAGAAAATGTAACTATATTCGAGGCGTTTGTGTAGCTAAATTTGCAGGAATCAAAGGACTCATTCCCCCGTTTCTAAATAAAACTCGAAAAATCGACACAAATTACAATGGGGCGAGCTTCGCATCAGCTGGAGCTGGGGTCTTGAACACGACTTTGCCAGGCTTCGTATGTTATTTTATTTTATTTTATTTTATTTTTCCGAGATCCGAAGTTTTTTTCTGAATAATGTTAGCTTATGATGATAGAATCTCATTGTGTTCTTACATTCTTGTACATTAAATCTTCGAATCGTTGTTCTGTTTCTCTCTGTTTTTTTCCTTCTTTTTTTTTTCCAGTCGGTTAGCCGCGATCAACAAGTTCAGAATTATATAACCGAATTGAAAAGCCTAAGCAGAACATTTGGCTCGAAAGAAGCTAAAAAAATTGCATCCAATGCTGTCAATGTCATCACCTTTGGTGCCACAGAAGTTATCGTTTATTTCGAATTGAATACTCCGATTCCCGACAAGACAGAGTTAGTGAAAGCGATGATCGGGAACTTGACGACTGTGGTCCAAGTAAGTCGAAATGTACCCGCAATTAATCGAACCAAAATCACACACAAAAAATGGCAAAATTGCCCCTGATATCACAAACTTGTTTTGAAATTGCAATTTAACCACGATATTTTCAGTTCTGAAAAGTATATCACAATTTTCAGTTTATTACAAATCGGTGCACGAGTTCTAAAAACCAGCCGTTGTTGTGGTCGAATAACAAACTGAAGATTACTATATAGTTTGCATGGGTTTTGCAAATTGGTGCACCGATTTACAACAAATTGAAGATTGATTGTGATATAATTTTACAAAAATAAATATGTCGTGATTAAATTGCAATTTCGAAAAACATCATGATATTAGGGTCAATTTTGCCAAAAAGAAAAACAAATCAATACGATTGTGCGTATATATATGTGCAGGAAATATACAATCAAGGAGGACGAAAATTCGTGTTGCTAAACTTGCTTGATCTTGGGTGTTCGCCGGGCCTGAAATTCTTGAACCCGGATAAAAAAACCGGGCCGTGCCTAAAAAATGCTTCGGATATAGTAACATTGTACAACGAGGCCATCGACAACAAAGCCCGGGATTTGAGACAGGCCTTACCGCACTCCAAGATTACTATATTCGACCTTGCACAAAGTGTCGCCTCGAGGACAGCTCATCCGGAAAAATACAGTAATAAAAAACACTCAAAGCCGACACATAAATCATTTGCTTTTGTTATTGTTATTATTATTTCTTTAGTTATGATTAAGATGTTGGATATTTTGTGTTTTTTCTAACATAAGATTTGAAAAACGTACAAAATGCAGATGTGACGGATGCGCATGACGCGTGCTGCGGTTACGATAAGTACAACGGCCGGTTTAGCTGTGGAGGAACGAGACCGTTTAAGAAGTATAAGGTGTGCGAAAATCCAAACGAGTACCTATTTTGGGACTCGTTTCATCTAACCGATCGAGCTTATGAGTCGATAACATGTGATATTTGGAAGAGATCTAAGTGCCTAAGGGACCTCTTTAACTGCTTCGTCTAGAACGAGTTTCGAGTGATTTTCTGTTTCTTTCAGTTTTTTTTTTTAGATGAATAAGTTCTATGATGTGCTGCATAATGTGATGTGAAATAAAATTAACAAAAGTGATTGAATAAAAGTTATGAATAATGGAAGTTACATTTTGACTCAATTTTCAATATGTACAGTCATTGTCTCAGTAAAATTCAAATTACAGTTGAAAAAAAAAATAGTAACAATAAAAAAATGATGCATTTGTTGGAACAAATTTCAAAATTCTATAAAAAAAAATCCCCGCGTGAAGACAAATTCGTAATTTTTGAAACCACATAACAAAAACTGTGCACGATAGCCGGACATGGAAACTCCGGTGCTCTTGTTTGGCGTATCTTCAACAAGCACCAAAGAGATTTTAGAACAATGATTGAAGCTCTTCCGGTGTGCATCGCCGAGTGGACTCCAACGACGATAACTCGGCTAGATTCATTAAGATATGTATTCAGCTTGACTTACTTAATAAATAAAACTCAATTATTAGCTCGATCAGTAAACAAGCTCGATAAATGTTTCAGTCCGTCCTCGAGTATCAGGAGTTCAAACTCTAGGCTATTTACAACTCTATATATGCTAGGTAGTGTGGTTTTGGACCCAACTCTATAATTTTTTGCTAATCTCAACGCATCGTGGAAACCATTTTTTTTAGATATATTTTCAAAGTCAGGTTGAATTGAGTCGAATTCGAGCATCTACATTCGAGTATGTAGTTTGTAATCGAGTAATCGCTTAAATACACGTAAACTTGGTTAAATATCTTAATTAGATATTTTTTTTATTGAAATTTTAAATTGCGTTCGAACATATCTCGAGCCATATCGAGCCTTAAATGTCCGACTCGTCAAGTTTGAGCTCGAACAAGAAAATATAAAAACTCTCGATAAATTGACTCATTTACATAAACCTGACATCTTACAACCATCAAAAGTGACACGTGGACGTTTTTACATGGACGTGTAAGATAGTCCATGTTTTCACATTATCATAAAAACCTATGTATATATGGCCCATTTATAACGACTAATCACCAAACCTAACAAGACATGATTGTCATAATTTAGGGCCCATTATCTGCATTTCACACGCCCACAATTATCAGTTATCCTACACGTGCCCAATCTTTTTTTTGCTGCTTACAAAAGCTTTCGTCTTCATTGGAAAATAATTTAGCACAAAAAAATAAACAAATATATAAATATGTCTCAACTTTTTAAGCATGTACAGGGGCGGACGTAGACTTTAAAAATAATGGGGACACAAATTACGGTCAACGGTCGACGTCGAAAGTCAACGGTCAAATCAATATTTAACTACTTAAAAAAAGTAATAAGATTAAATCTTGACCGGACACATTTTTCCTATTTAATAATTAGAGTTGAGTCTCACATTTGATTTGAAGAATAGGGACACATTTGATTCAATCACTATATAGTATATATATTTATGTATAATATTTGTATTTCCTATGTATTTTGGGATGAAAAATGAAATAAACAAGTAGTTGAGTATATCATAAATATAAATTCCACAATTTAAAATTTAATATATTGGTTAAATAATTTTAAACAATTTTTTTTATATTTAAATAACTTTGCATAACAATTAATAACGTGTATTTTTTATGTCAATATAATAATACATTTATACATAATATATATACATTATTTTACTAAAAATTCTACAGGGGCCCGTGCCCCTACGGGCCCCTATGTAGATCCGCCGTTGAGCATGTACGTATACTTTCAATAAAATGTCACTCTAAATAATAGCATAAATATAAATATAACTTTTTATGAAATAAATATATATTTTTTGTTACAAATATATGACGGTTTAACTTTCAAATAATTATCTAAATAGAAAGTATTATATTACACCATATAAATATGTAGTTTTCAAAAAATATGATTGATCGGCAAGTTTAACGTTATATTACATAATATAGATATATACTTTTTTCAAAAAGTATGATTGATCGACCCATACGATATAAATATGTACTTTTTCTAAAAGTACGATTTATCGACCCATTTAACATTTAATCATATGCTGTTCCAACTTTTGCAAATTGGCAACGTATGAAGTTTATAGTAAATAAATTACACATGTCTATGTATAATGGGCAATTATATATCGGTCGGGTCGGGTCGGTCGGGCCAAATTTTGATGAAGTGTATGAATGAGCATCACATTTCATATTTTATAAGAAATGAATAGAGGGGTAAAGTAGCTTCTAAGGCGCACATTCAAGATCGAACTTGGCTCGTTATTGAAACGAGTCAATAGTTACTTAAATTTGTTTAGTTGATTAACATTAATGAATCGAGCTCGAGCGAAACTTGAACTTTTACGAGTTGAAATACAAAAAATCATGTAAAAGTTTATATTTTCAAGATTTAATAAGTCAAGTTGAGTTAAACCCAACTCGCTAACTAAACGAGTTGTAACACAAAACAAGTCTAGTTGAACTTAAACTTCGCGAAACGAGTTCATGAACGGTTTGTTTCTTTTAAGTGTTTAACAATATGAATTTTATAAAACTTTATAAGGTATGAACTTTATGACTATCTCCATTAGTACATCATTAAAATTGTGCAAATTGTTTTATTAGCATGCAATATAACTTTTATTCTCTGTTGTGGTTGTCCGACTCGTCTCGTTGGGCCCGGGCTGGCCCCGATTGGTCCGAACAGTCGTTGGTCAGTCTCGGACAACACCCAATCGCTCTTGGATAAAATTCAAAAATAACATGCACTCATCAAACTTTTTATTTCATTTGTTTAAAAGATTGCTTCAAACCATATAACGATTTTTTAATCATACAAACATTATTAGGTCACCTAGAATCAACAAAGCCATCAGGCTGCCCGCTGTCGCATATAAATGGTCTCATCAAGTTCACTGTGAAAAAAGCAGTTTTAACACCCAATCAAATTGAGCAATTAAAGCAAGCATAATTCGCACAATAGTAAATTTCACAACAAGAGCAAATATCTCAGTATAGTGTATCGCTTCTTATTGTGTACACCCCTTCGCCATTAACCTAGCGTTGAATCTAACAGAATCACTCTCATTCTAGTGCTTAAAAAATCACTTACAATCCACAATAGAACAATTAACATGGTTAGGCACAATAATCCACGTAATATTAACATGCAACGAAGTCATTTCTTGATATATGTCATTCAACCATTGCACAAAATTCTAAAATTTCAAAACATTTTCATATGACTTAGGTTCACAATTATTAATCAAATTAAACGGACTAAAAACATGAAAAGTCATATGAAAGTCATCAAAACGGTGGGGCGGTCTCCTAACATTCTCATCTTCTCATACTTGTGATTGAAACTTTCACTTTTATTCTCATCTTTTTCATGCTTTTGATGATTAAACTTTCAAGTTTCAAATGGATTTGTAGAAAAAATTTATCCAATGTGTGTGATTAACTAAACTACAAAATTAAGCATATTTAGATACCTACACATACATAAATTGTCGTTTTCTCGTAAACATAGCTGCTATGTGTGAAATTAATCAAGCATAACTAGTATTAATACCCATGTACAACATGGGCGTTGAGTTAATGATATATGTGTAAAGTTATTTATGTCTAATAACAAACCTAACTCAAAGCAAAAATAATATAAAAACAACATCACGAAGCATAGATTTTCGCCATGTCAGCATCCGAAGCGTGAGAATCTGCCACCTAAGCTCAACACGTTTTGAATTAATAACATATCACAAAGCAGTCAACTTGTATTTAATTTATCCAAGCACATTACTCATTGTTAACTAAAGTTGTTAATACATATTGAAACAACATGAAAACCTAATCTCAATAACTTTTTAGTTTTCTTTTTCAGTTTATGTTTTGAGCCTTATTTTTTAACCAGTAACCACATCAAACATGTGTATACTTTGTTAATTAGTTGTTAGTTAATTAATTAACTATTATAAATGAACTTATCCCCATTATAATTTTCTCATAATTTACAAATAATAAGCTATTATAAGTAAGCATTTGTAGGTAATTAGAGTGCGTTTAATAAACATTGTAAGTTATTTTATAGCTAATTTCGTTAGTTTTATAAGCTTTTTGTATTCAAACAAACTTAATTTAGTATGATGAACTTTTTAATAAATTTTGAACTTATCTCACGAGCTTCTTTATGTATTTTTTTTTTAAATTAAAACATTTATTTCATCTGACTTATCTACTATTTTATTATATACTTTTATAATATGTTATTTATTTTTCTCCTATTGTTTTTCAGTTCACATTGACATTGGCTATTTGATGCAAGAATGAAGAACAGAAAGGCAAATAACAACATGTAATTTATTTTCGGTAGCCAGCCACAATATCCGGAGTTTTGTCCCGACTAATTCGTTGGTCGACCCGGGTCGTACATCTGGCAATGGTGGGTGAGTCTCTCAATAAAAGTTTCCTGCATTCACAAGGACTCGAACCCAAAATCTTGCTTAAGCGACATCAAACTGCTTACCAGTTGAGTTAACCCTTGTTGGTTGCATGTAATTTATTTATTGATCTAATGATAAGCGTGAAGGCACGTAATAGACACACCCACACACCCACACACACACAAAAAACGCGTCTAAGCAACTATTATCCCAATAATATAAAAAAAAAAAAAAAATACATTTTACTATATATTGTCTTTGTGGTTAGCATGAAATATAATTAAGCCTTCAAATTTTAAATGAGGCAATATTTATTTACAACCCTACTTTTTAATAAGTTAAACAATTTAGCTTGTTTATTATATAGAAGACACACAAAATAATATTAATAATAGAGATTATCATGAATTATATATACAAAGTCATTTTCATTATGCATTTTATTTTATGATGGAAAAAAAATGTGTTACTCATAATATTGCATTGCTTCTCAACTTTAAATTTATAATACTACAATTTTCCCAAATTTTTTAAATTAACTAATTTAATTTTCAAATTAAAAGTCCATCTGATTTGATTTAATATTTCTTTCCCATTCTAAATCAAGTGAAAATGTAAATACCAAAATATGTGTGAACAATTTTTTAATTTAGAAAATGACAACAAAGTGTGACTTATCATATATTCATAGCCATGTTAAATTGCTAAACTATTATTATTATTATTTTTTTTTTCGTGAAAATAGCCCCAATCTTGATTTATAATAATAATACAAAAAAAAATAAAACACGAAACATATATAGTATACTCCATCAATATAAATGAAATTAAGAAAAAAATATAAATAATAATAATAATAATAATAATAATAATAAAAGAAAATGCGACCACATATATAGTAGAAATTATGCTGTAACCAGCTGGCAAGGCATATTCTCGATGGTTCTACCTTGCACGGGACGTGTTACATTTTAGCATCTCTTTTCCTCACACGCAAATAAAAAAATTATTTGTAAGTAATACTATTTTTTTTTTTTT
>CACSLK010020742.1:9620031-9634420 GCA_902706635.1 Striga hermonthica | reverse complement strand
TATATATATATATATATATATATATATATATATTTTATCCAATAAATTGCTATTTGAAGCTTCATGTAATATAACAATTACCGCCAGATTACGAGAAGACAGCGAAATGCCATCTCTTTTCTTCGAACTCCCAGCTACGACGTCATCCGGTTTCTCTCTGTCGACGGGAAACGAGGCAGCGCTTGCCGGTGGTAGCTTCGGGTGGAAAGGATTTGGAGACCTTAAACGAAATCCCCATAACTTGGAATAATTCTTAATCAAAGATTTTGATCTTCGAGATTCAATTTACTGGAGACATGGGCACAGAGATATTTACAGGTAGAAAGAAAAATCTATCGAGAATTGGTGTGTGCTCTGTTTTTTTTCTTCTAATTGACGTTGTAATGTGCAAATCCCACAACAGACGAGATCACATACTGTCATGTCATGGTGGATTGATTATCCTCTTGATATAATCATGAATTACAGAAGTAGGGAAAGTCTCATTGATCACAACTTAAGCAAGGTGTTGTCATATGAAGTAAATGAACCAACGGCCATGTATACATGCTTGTGGAGCTTCTAACTTCTAAGCCATTTTATGTAGTACACATGGCTATAAAAAACCCTTTTCCTCTTCATCCATTAAGCCAACAGTACAGAGATAAGCCAACAATACAGTCCCTTATTCAATGGAGAGTAAAAGAATCCAAATGATAACCGGGCTTATGCTGCTAATGGCAATGCTTAGTGTTCGCTCAGTCACCTCTCATTTCCCGCCAGGAACTTGCATTAAGCATTGTGTGGCAGAATGCACACTTGGCGGTATTGATGTTGCCATCTGCACCAAATACTGTCCGGTCCGTTGCCTTTCTCAACAAATTTCAACTAAACAGCATTACTGTAATCTTGGATGCATGCTCAATACTTGTGCCGAGTTTATTAAAGGTAACCGCTTTTTTTTTCTTTCTTTCTTTCTAAATTCCAACACACACACGCACTTACAAGTTAAACTCGGGCTTTTGGTCTCCTCCCTGCAAAGTTTCTCCAATCTGCTGTTTCGTTTTTTGCAGATGAGAAGGCGATGAGTGACTGCGTGTCCAAGTGCAATAAAACCAAATGCAAAATCAATGTCTGAAAAGATCATCATTTACCCTCAGTCGGCTTGCAGAATAAATTTGGCTCCCAATAATGGCTCTTTTGATGTGTAACACATGTGTACTGTTTCCTATTTTGCTCTATAGAGAAAACATCAGTTTGTCATTGATATACCATTGTATGACCGCAAAAGCGTACACATTCACCAATAATCATTGCAAGAACAGGTTCCCTCGTTAAAATGATGAAAACGGTTAGCATCCCTCACTACAATCACCTTACGGACAAGTTTCGAAGCAAATTTCATAAAATTATGACAGTCCAAACAGATCCGAATGTTCTTAATTATCTTAATAACATCACAATTAGAATTACCAGCAGTCGTCAAGGAGAAAACCAATGCCAGCTTTTCACTATGTTGATAAAGCTGCTCCTCTTTATGCTCTTCCTCTACATCAAACAACACCAAACTCGTCTCGGGGACATACCCAATTTTCCTCAAATCTCTCAACAAAAACTCCATGTTTGCACGAATTTCTCGAATCTGTGGGTGCCGATGACCCCCACAGGCAAATTCATGGACTCGGTGGCCCACCTCTGTCCAGCTCAAACCCGGTTCCTTTCTAACCCCAATATGATTCATTTTCGTTCGCAAGGAACCACCTTCATCATAGTTTCTAAACAAGCAATAAATATTCGAAGTCAAAACATACCCCAGTGAGCTTTCGGGATCCAATTCCTTCAAGTTTGACGACGCAAGGCTTGCTGCCCTCGCGTCCCCATATTTACGACACGCACCAAGGAAAGCACTCCAGGTGACATAATCGGGCCTCATAGGCATTTCCTTTATGATTCTCTCGGCTTCCGAAACATGTCCAGCCCGGCCAAGAATATCGACCATGCATGCATAGTGGTCGAGCTGCGGAACTACACCATACTTACTTTTCATAGCATCAAATAAATTCTTTCCTTGTTTTACCATACCCGCATGGCTGCATGAAGAGAGTAGGGCAACGAACGTGGTCCCATCGGGACCAACGTCCATTTCTCGAAAGCAATCAAGCGCCTTATCAACCTTACCATGCACTGCATAGGCCTTCAGCACTGAATTCCAAGAAACTATGTCCCTTTTGGGCATTTCACCAAACATTTGCTCTGCACAATATATCGAACCACATCTTGAGTAGGCATGAATTAAAGCATTGCCTAGCTCAATTACATTAGTAAAACCTGTAATAATCACTTGACAATGGAATGCAGAGGTGGTCCTTCCGGTCACCAAGTTTGCACAAGCTTTTAGCATTACTGAAAAAACGTAACAATCTGGGCTGAAATCTTCGCGACGCATCTGACTGAAAAAGATTAGGGCTTGCTGAGGTTCCCATTCGGCACAAGCTGTCAAAATTCCAGTCCACAGAACAATATCGCGATCATTACCACTCGTCTCCATAAACAACTTAAGACAACCACTAAATTCGCTAGCGAGAGCAGAATAGCCTTTGATCAGAGCAGTTTTGACCCCAACATCGAGGACCAAGCCAGTCTTAATACCACAAGAATGCAGTTGCAAACAACATGTAAGCCCCAAAATCCGATTATCACCTTCATTTGATCCACATAACGAAGAAACCAAAGCCAATATTGTAGCACAATCGAACTTGATCCCATCATGATGCATTCTAATGAATAAATCCATTGCTCTATCACCTTCTTCATGCATCCCGAGCCCTGAAATCATTGAATTGTAAGTAACAAGATTACGGAAATCCATCGACTCAAACACCCTCCAAGCTTCCGAACCAGAATCACGACTGTTCTTCCAGTACATGGCCACGAGAGAATTAGCAACATAAATCCAAGAACCGAAACCGGTTTTCAGAACAAGCCCGTGAACTTGCCGGCCACGCGGGCGGTCGCACACCGACAGCACACTCGCATAAGCGAAATCGTTGGGCCTAAAATGGAATATCATCTGACCAAACAAGTGGAAGCATTGATCGGACTTCCCATGCTGAGCATAGCCCGAAATGAGGACCGTCCAAGAAACTGCGTTTTTCTGAGGCATTTTGTCGAACACTTTGTTGGCCAAATGCAGCTGGCCGCTTTTGGCTAGGCTGTTAATGTAATTGTTGGTGGTGAAGAGGTCCGCCGGCGGTAGAGTGTAGGCAACGGCGGTCATGGTGTGGTTATAGCGGCGGAGGGGCTGAGGGGGAGTGAAATGGAGTCGACGTGTTATGTTGACCAGCAACGTGAGACCGGTTTTCATGGCCCGCCAGAGCTAGTTCTGCAAAAGTAAGCAGCGTCAACGGCCGACTAGCCTATAACCCCTCGACAAATTAGTGCACCACCAAATCCAAGTTTAACGGGTGCCGCGGCCAGTTCCCACCGCCCGCATTGTTTTCATTAGTCATTAGTTTAAGGATGATGTTTGTCGGTACTTGAGTCAATACCAGTTCATCTTCTCCATTTATATTGTTACGTTATCCAACTCAAATTGAGCTTAAATTAAGCTTATTTATCAAAAATAATAAATTTAACTCAGAGTTTTGAGCTAACCTAATAAGTAATAATTTGAAGACGCATATGTCTTATGTCCAATGAGCTTTAACGAGTTGAAATAGTGTCAGTTTTTAAACCAACTCAAGTCCAATTCTCGTTTATCAGACGAATTAAAGTCTCAAGTTCAGCTCTCTTTTATCAAACGAGTTTAACGAGTTAAAATAGTATCGATACTCGATACTAAACCAACTCAAGTTCAGCTCTCGTTTACCAAATGAGGTAAGTTTCAAGTTTATCTCTCCTTTATCAAACCAACTCAAGTTCAACTCTCGTTTACCAAATGAGGTAAGTCTCAAGTTCAGCTCTCATTTGTCAAACAAGTTTAGTCATATTGATAAACGTTCGGCTTATTTAACCTGTAACATAAAAGTCATGAGGTGATAAGACTAGCTTTAACGGTGACCCAACCTGTGGGTCACCAATTAAAAACATAATAAAAAAATAAAACAAAAAGTGAAGGGCGTGAAAATTGAGCGACCCAAGTCACATTGTGACCTTGGGTCGCGACCTGTATAGTGTAGGAAAATAGGACACTTGTCTCATTTTAATTGGATAAGTGTATTTTTTTATTTAAAAAAATAAAAAAGATATTAAAATTCATGTTTTTTTCCATTTTCTACAAATAGAGACCACACTTGATATATTATGGAACAAAAATTATAATTTTTTATTAAATTAAATTAAAATAAATATTGAGGTTGTGTTGGGTTGGGGATAGAGATTAATTAGGTTGGAAGGTTGAGTTGTGTATGTGGAAAAGAGATAAATAATTTTTAATTATTAAGTTGGGATGGGTTGGAGATAAGGATGATCTAAATTTTTATACACGACTGTCATACTTTTGGTTGCATTTTTTAAACTATTCAATCAAATATAAATACTATTTCAATATTTTTTTTATTCATACACACTTCATCTTCGACCAAATTGATAGTGTCCTAAAAAATATTTATTCACAGTAAATAATAAATAGATTGTTCAACAGCAAAATTTTGGTCTCCTGTCAGGCTTTATTTCTGACAGGCTGAGAATGAACAAAGTGAGTGATCTCCTTTGTGCTGATGGTTCAGTGGCATACCACCTACTTGATCCTCATCTATCTTTGCAGTTGCATTTAGTCTTTAGTTTAGTTGGCTTTGTTGTTGTCTTTAGCTGTTTCTTGGTATTTTGGCTTGTTTTAGTCTATTGTATAGTTTCCCCTTTTTTTCTCTTCTTCTCTGTTTGCTTAGTTTTTGTGGGGTTTGTCCCTTTTATCACTTAGCTGCATTATGACAGTTAGGTTTGGTGTCTGAGTACACATCCTCTGTACATATTCTTTGAGTTTTATTTATATATGTTCCATTTCGTAAAAAAAANAAAAAAAAAAAAAAAGAGTATAAACAATATTAGCAATAATTTGATGATAAATGCTCTTTCATGTTTTAATCGACTGAATAATAAATGAATTAATTACATAAAAAAGAGACACACACACACAAAATTTTATGGAGCCAACTGTTGGCTTTATAGCAAAACCGCCCATTTTCATATTACTGAATAATCTATATCCTTCCATATATATTAATTCAAAACGTGTTGAGCTTAGGTGGCAGATTCTCACGCTTCAGATGCAGACATGGCAAAAATCTATACTTCGTAGTGTTTTTATATTATTTTTGCTCTAAAGTTAAGTTTGGTATTAAACATAATTAACTTTACACATATATTAATAACTCAACAACCACGTTGTACATGAGTATTAGTACTAGTTTACTTTTAAATTGAAACACACAACATTGTCCAAACTTTGATGGGGGGTGCCTACGGCCCTACGGTGACAGCACCTGCGGTGCACCCCTCCCCACCATTGGTTCATGTTAGTAACATGATTCAATGGTGGGGTGCACCCTAACATGATCCAATGGTGGGGAGAGGTGCACTGCAGGTGCTGTTTAAAATTGCACAGCAGGCACCCCCCACTCGTCCAAACTTATGGAACTGCAAAAGCATACAAAGGGCAATGGAAAATTCTATTTCTCATCCACATATTAAAACCCTCAAGCATCAACTATAAAAAAACATTACTGGATTTTAATTTTCATGAAAAAAAAAAAAAAAAAAAATCAGCACCATTTGATAAAAATTGCACAGAAGTCGAACAAAACAAGAAGACACTCATCAAACAGAACACAAAGTACACATTACAACATACAGTAGTCCCAGAAACCAATATCCCTAAACACAAAAACCTCACAAAAACATCCTACAATGTCACAAAAGAGAGAAACAACAAAAACAAGAAAAACGAAAAGCAAAAACCAAAAACTCGACTAGCGCTTGATCACAAGACGGCCCTTAAACAAAGTTTTCAAACGAAACACAGTGAAAAAAAGACTGAAAAAAAAAATTAAATAACTAATAATACATGAGCTGTTGAGGACCTAAACGTGCAAGCTGCCGCTCGTAAGCCAAAAGATCGGCTGCAGAAAGCCCTGGCAGGGTCGCCGGAGCCGGTGGCGGAAGAGGGTTGGAGGCCGTCCCGGGTGGAGTCGGCTTGTTTCCCCACGAACACTGTGCAAAGCCAACTCATGTCGTAACATTTTTTCCAGTGGGGTACAGAGATAAAACAAAAGCCGAGATCTACCTTGAGAATTACCTCAGGTTTTCTGAATTTAATTCTAGGATTGCTCGAAAGTATCCCTAAAGATTTTATTTCGTCTTTTACATGGTTCACTTACCATTCCGTGTTTCTATAAGATAAATAATTCCAACACTAGATAATACAAATACTACAGGTGGTCTTTTATTTTTGAACACACAATTGAAGACTTTTTGTTGGGGGGTAATTTCAAGCTAGGCAACTCTTTATATCATCCTTGTTACAAAAAAGTTACTTCTAGTTACTTGGGCTATGTTTGGTAATCCAACTGATAAGCCAACTTATAGCTTTTAAGTGAATTTCGAGCTTACAGAGCAAGCTTATCTGATAAAAGAGTTTGGTAAAATTAGTTGATAGCTAGCTGAAATAAAAATTTCAATGTGCTTATTTGAAAAGTTAGCCAAGGAAGCTTATGAGATAAGCTCTCGAACTTTTTAAAAAAATTCATTCTACCAAAAAAAAATTTATTTGATTAAAGGAAGCTTATAAGCTAATCAAATAACCTAGCTTATATGCTCACCAAACACTGTCTTAGTGTAGAAGCAAAATTCTTGAATATCCCTGAGAATTTATGCATAGGCAAATGAACTATTCGTATACTAATAAGGAAGAAAACAAACCTTGATTTGTTTGCCGTACATGTACGACTGAGTATTTCCCATTGAAATAGCCATAGCAGCTTCTGCATGAGTGCTGTACCTAACGAAACCAAACCCTTTGTCTCGTTGGACTCTAACTTCCTCAATTGATCCAGCACCAAACGCATGGAAATGGCGATGAAGGTCAGCTTGGGTCACCTGGCAAACACAGTCAAGACAATGTGAACATTTGTATTACACAAAATTCTGATTTTAATGGTTTACAGTCAAAGAAATTTTGTACTCGCCTCTGGAGCAAGATTCCCAACATACATGGTGGTGTATTGAGGGTTATTCTCAGGAGCATCACTACTAGCTGCCTCTTTAACATCATCTGTAAGGGGAGAAAATATTTAATAAAAGAACTAAACCGGAGTCAATAGTTCAAAGTGAAGTGTAACACAAACACACCACATCAACATCAACATCAACATACCCAGTATATTCCCAACAAGTTGGGGTCTGGGGGGTCAGTTGTACGCAGACCTTACCCTTGTAATTATACAAGGAGGCTGTTTCCATAGCGACCCAAGGTGCGTTGCATCGTTTGATATATTTTTTTCTAGAAACTTCACTAATAGAAGAAGCACTAGAATTTAATTGAGCCATTTTGATCTAGTCCATTATTAGCACTATGCCAGGAGAATTGTCAACAATGACTCTTCCAGCTCCATATGCAATGGACAAGTGTAACACAAACACACAAGATAAAAAAATTTTGAAGGCCAATTAAATTCTTTGTTAAACACACAAACAAAATAATTGTCATTTTAGTAATAAAGTGTGTTTTGAGAGGTGTCGTGAAACCTCTGGAATCAGAAAACATTACAAGGCCAACTAAAATGGAATAGCAACGTATTTTTAATATATTATGATCTTCAGCTTCTAATGACACTTCTCATATTCGTGAGCTACAACAAAAATATACTTGTTAGGTTGAAAAGTTCAAGTAGGTAATATAGCTTAACTTGACTAAAATCTACCAATATCCCAACAATCACATCACTTAACTGGCTTATTTCTCTTTATCAGGCTTTTAATGCAGCTAAGAATGCAATTAAATGCAAGTACAGTCTGTTACAATTATAGTCTTACTGTCTTCTTCGTTTTTATTTTTTTTTATTTTGTTTCTGCCGTCATCGCAATCTCAATGCAACTCAACTTAACATTTTCTCCCAACTTACTAACCTGAGGAGCCATTTGTAAGTTCTACAACACTTTTAGAATCTGAATTTGCCTTTTCATCACTGGTTCCAGCACCTTTGGTGGCCCAGTTGCACCGAATCTGCCTGCTGCCAAGCCATTTCCCTGAAAAGTTGCCACATCAACTGAATATTATTTCTTATGAATAAACCAGCAAGACAAAGCAAAACAAGAATACATTTCACAACAAGAAAAGGAAAGGATACAACGAAATTACTCAAAATAGTTCTCACCAGATAAATCATTTATTGCACTTTGAGCATCCTGTGTAAGAAACCCAAAGACTTAAGTCACTGATATTATTATTTGGACGATATGAATAAAGTCACACAAACAAACCTCCTGATTCCTGAAAGACACAAATCCAAAGCCCCTAGAACGTCCAGTCTTTTGATCCCACATAACCTTTGCATCACTAAAACAAATCGAGAGACAATTAGCACCAACATCAAGCTACTAAAGCACATGGCACTTGATAATTTACTTTGACAAACTACAAGATACATAAATGTGGTCACTTCCCATCTTAGAACTAAATTTGAAGAATCTGGACCCAATGTGCTAAAGCGCGCGCATGCACACACGCACACGCGCACACACACACACACATACACACAGACTTACGAGCAACTAGGATACACTGAGAAGCAAGCAAACAACATGGCATCATTAACCTCTGGGCTGAGATCCCCAACAAAGATGTTGAAGTGGCCTATATAAAATAACTGAAATTAGACCCATATTTGCTGAATTGCTATATATATACCTCAAAAAACAAGCAAAACAAAAATAAAATAAAATAGAACAAACAAAAAAGTGAACCCACCTGATGTGTCCTCTTTCTGACCACTGGCATATGCCCAGTTAACTTTAATTGGTTGCCCAAACCTGCAAACCAAAATTATTACATATTAAAAAAAAAATTGCAAATGAGAACACTAATAATCTGTACTTACAGATGCCTTCCATTGAGGGACAATATTGCAAGTCCAGCTGATCTTCGGTCAAAGTAATGAACAAATCCATAGGACGACTGCTCATATCAAGAAAGACAATTGTTCGCCAATATCATCTCAAGAAAAGAAAATTCTTTTGAAGACACTATTTACAAGAAAAAAGATACTACAAAAGTTGGGGTCACCTTCTCTTTCCTAATAAGCTTGCAGGCCTCCACAGGACCAGTACTGTTAAAAACTTCTTGAAGCAGTGGTTCCGTCACCTGTATGTGAATATTTCCCACATATCTGCATTTTTTTCCAAAAATGAAAATCTAGAAGTTAAAACAAAAAAAAAAAAAAAATATACATGGAAAGTGAATTTTATCAGATAAGAACCTAGTCAAGGTGTTACTACAATATCATATCAGAAAAACAAATACATCAAAACTTCAAATAGTTAGCTGAGAATTGGAGATGGTAAAAAAGCAACAGCTAAATCGAACACACGTGATGACTGCACTGTATATAAATTGCACTACACTACACATGTAGCAAAATTAATTATGCAAAGAGCAGTACTTTTAATCAGTAAACCTTTTTTGACCCTACATAATGCAGAAATGTTCGAGCAACAGGAAGTATGATATAATAAAGAGAGGGGGAAAAAAACCAAAAAAAAAAAAGACCCTGAACACTCACACACTGCGGCATGTACTTGGATCAAACCCAGGAGGCAGATTCCCACTTGGGAAGGGCTCAATCTGCAAAATAAAATGGCGAAAACGAAAAAATAATAAAAATAAAGAAAATGACCTCCTATATTATCTACCCATACCAACTATCCACCCAAGGGTAAAAATTGGAAATGAAATTGAGAAAAAGAAAAGAAAACAACAAAAGAAAGCAGAGGCACAGGTGTCGGAATGCAGGTGTGAGAATGATGCTGATGGCAAGATAACAGGAACCAATAAGAGAGTGAAAAAAGCAAAATGAATCCACTCTTCCAATCGAAAAGCATCAACAACTAGAAAGGTTATAAAATCTCTAAAAGTTAAGCACATGCAAATTGACTGACATCTCATCCGATAGCAAACATTACGTACTTCATTATAAACACCACAAATGAAATTCAGCCCATGTTGGGCACAACAGAAGGCACACTTTTTTTGGATCCTCTGTTCCTTGAATCCGTCTACATACTTCAATTCAAGGGCATACACTAAAATTCGTGCAAGCATTCACAAATCTTCCAGTAACTTCCACATCCAATAAACTATGTTCCTTTGGAGCTTACATCCAGTTGTAAAACAAAACATGCATGGTTCACTGAATCAGCTTACACTCACAAACAAAGAACACTACATCGTCTAAAACCTGTAACATTTCGCTTTAGGAACTGCAACTGTCCATATTCCAGCCAAGATACATCATCACTAGAAAAATGATGATGCACTAACCATATATGAAACTGACACCAAATTCAAAATCCTTATAATCAGAATATCCAATTCATAATTTACCAATCAAAATCTAATCTCAATGGGCAAAGGCCAAAAACAAAAAATCAACAGCCAAAAATAGCTAATATGGCACGACGCCGCACTTAAATCAAGAACTGAAACAAAAAGATAAGAAAACAGGACAACGATCCCTAACTTTCCCGAGAACGTCCATCAATAGAATCAAACAAAAACAAGACACGAATAATCACCACAAAATCCACGGAAAACACAATCAAATCGTGCGGAAAAATTCAATCCAACCGAAAGTGAACCTGCGGGGCAGCTAAGAGACCAGGGTGGTAAAGCGACTGCTGCTGGAGAATAGCTTGCTGCATCAAAGCCTGTTGCTGCTGCTGCTGCTGCTGCTTCAGTCTCTGATTTTGCATTTTTGATCAATTGAGAACAAAAACAAAAAAAAAAAAGGTGATCGACAATATAGTTAGGGTTTGTCGATCGAAGCAAAGAGGGGATCCTCGAAGAAATAGAAGAAAATAAATAAATGAGGGAAAAGAAAATGAAAGAAAAGGACAAGACCGAAATAGGTGTTATTTTTTTTTGGTACAGGGACCTTCCGGTTTCCGAATCCACAGAGGAACTGGCTAATCCGAAATCGAGTCGAGTAGGACTACAAGGGCAACAAAGCTCTCCCTCAAGATTTTTAACACTGCCACGTTAAAGGTTATTTATAGATGAGATTTTATCGGGTTGTATTTTGCCAAGTGGAATTTATCCTTGACCTTAACACCCACCACTACACGTGTGAACTAATACAGCAAGCTCGAGTTTAGGTCGAGCTTTAATTCGTCGAGTCGAAGTTGGACTCGTAGCCTAAACAAGGCAATTAACAATCTACCGAAATAAGTGTTATTTAATACTACCACGGTAGAGGTTATTTATAGTTAAGATTTTACCGGATTGTATTTTGCCAAGCGGAATTTATCCTTAACACACACCATTACACGTGTGGACTAATACAACAAGCTCGAGTTTAGGTCGAGCTTTAATTCAGTCGAGTCGAAGCTGGACTCGTAGACTAAACAAGGCAATTAACAATCTTGAGTTTAGATCGCTTATTAATATTAAGGAATCGAGCAATATATTCAAAAATTATATTCTCGAGACTCAACAAAACAAGCTTGGACTGACAACTGACTAAACGAGCTTTTAAATAACTCGAGCACACGAACGACTAGTGGTATATTTCCAATTTTAAGGTTCACTCGTACAATGATATTGTGTCTTTTGGTTAAAGGAAAAGTTATAATACACAACACATACGTAAAATCACGTACATGATGAGAAAATATATCTTTATGTGTATATATAAATAAGTATATAATTTACAATTATCAAATTAATTACAAGTTAACTAACAAATTCGGTATTTTTTTTTTTTAAAACAAATTCGGTAATTCAAAGGCCAGTCATGGTCGTTTATTGAGAAATTGAAACGTGGTTTCAATTGGGGACATAATTTCTTTTATATCGTTATATGTAAATTTATAGATCAAAATTGGTGTTCCAGCACAAATGAACGACATACAAAATCGATGTGGGCAGCCACATACCTGGCTTCTCACTCACGAAAGAAAAAGGAAAAATAATTTATTTGATTTAACTCAATTGAACAATTTTTTATATATTAAAATCAAAATTCAACTCAAATTTAATGCATTCAAACTCTCAACAATATTAACAATATAATTAAACAACATAAGTCGATTAATCACACACACACACACATGCATTTACCATATACCAGGCATACTCACTCTGAGTCCTGCGGCAGAGGTCGAGCGACAGCGATGGCGGCGGCGGAACCCGACGCCCTCTGTTTCTCCACTGGATATCCGGACGACCTCGACTGGGCCAGAGCCGCCATCGGCACGAAACTACTACCGCCGGCATCCTCGCAGCTAGGATCCAGCCAACCAGTCGAAAAGCAATCTCCGGTGCAGGTTCCCTGAAAATCCGACAACGGGAGCCGGTTCGGATCCAGGAAACCATCATTATCATGCATCACATCAATTTTAATTCACTTACTCATTTATTCACGTATTTTTAACTATCCACCAATTTCATTCACTATCTCCCTAACTTTGAAATTATAGTCTTCACATGTAACTGAAATTGTGAATTAAAATCATTTCCTTAAATCATAATATTTCCTTTGATAACTTTGTGATGCATAGCATATGTTTATTTTGAAGTCATTAGCATGATGACAAAAACTCATGATTGATGACAATTTCGGCATTCACTCTAATTTAAAAACTTCCTAAATTTTTTCCAACTCATTATTGAGACTTGGAATATCATTAAAGAAGTGAGTGAGAGTCAACTTCATCAATATTACATAGCTCATTACAGCTGGATAATGGTTTAAAAAAAAAAAAATCGGATATAGGCTTTTAAATCCGATTTCTCATGTTTGTTAAAAATTAAAACAATTGTTTCAGATGTTTTGCCCACAATATTAAAAAATGTATAAATGATCACCCTTTGAATAATATTATAGAAGTAAAAATATGATAATATTTAAGAACCTTTGTACAACATTATTGTTATTTTACATGCATATCATTTTTTTTTATGCAAGAGCAGGCACACACACACACACCGACACACATGACCTTGAGTTGACTTCATTAAATTCACTCACATAATTATTTCACTCTTAAAGTGTCAAATTGTGGAAATTATTTCATAGATTAACCATGTAATACTAAAAGGAAAATATTCTTTGTCACATGCTTATTCTTGTTTTTTATGCATAGTTATATAATTTGCATTTTTTTAAAGTATACTTGTACTACTTTTTGTAAAATCGAAATTTGAATACGAGGTCGGTTGATCCGAGAAATGAATCAAACGAACCTGATGCAACACTAGGTCGAAGGGAAGTTGAAGGTCAAAGAGGCCGGAAGCGATGTCATAATGATGGAACACTAGCAGGTCTAGCTAAGGCCATCGGAAGGCCTGTGGAGAGCTCGACTTAGCGGGCATAGCAC
Source organism: Striga hermonthica (assembly GCA_902706635.1). NCBI lineage: Eukaryota > Viridiplantae > Streptophyta > Magnoliopsida > Lamiales > Orobanchaceae > Striga > Striga hermonthica. Next base: position 9,620,854 of record CACSLK010020742.1, on the reverse strand, counting down.
GTGCTCGGTGAAGAAGGCATTCTACTTCAAGGTAAACAAGTAGTCGCATTATTAGACCGTGGTAAAAAATACTAAGGGATAAGAATAAATATAATAAGAACTAGTACAGTTGCCCGTGCAAAATGCACGGGAGCTACGAAAAAAAATATTAAAAGAACATTTGCAATTTATACAAACATAACGGTTAAATATTATTGAACACTTTCTTATATACAACGTTCTTCGTCTTTGAGGTATTTTTATCATCACAAATTAATATTATTTCAATCATTTCCCATTTGTAACTCGTGAATCAACGACATAAAGTTGGTCATGCGTAAATACAGATTTTATTCAGTATAACCTTCATACAAATTACTCATCAATAACTAAAATATATATTTTATTTTTAATATGTATATAATATAATTACCGATTTATGCAATATATACAGAGTTCTTCGAGTGTAACATTCATATAAATCAATCCCTCAATAACTTCCTTCCTTCAGATGGCGCCTAAAAAGCTCCATATGGAACTTTTTATAAAAGCATGAATATGGTATCCCTGAAATTAACACATAAAAAAAAAACAATTATAAAACAATTCAATTATAAGGGTAAAATATTCTTCAGGAGAGTGAATGCCATGATTTTTTTTGTTTGTTTGTTTTTTTTTTTTTTTGTTTGCTTTCGTGTGTGTTTTGCGTTAAATGTATGAATGAAATAGAAGTATTATTTATTTATTTATAACGAATCAATATTTGATTCCACTAACTACAATAGTAAAACATGACTTTGTTAACTCCCACACGATAAAAAGTGCTGAGTCCTTAACTGCACGA
>CACSLK010020742.1:9592646-9604874 GCA_902706635.1 Striga hermonthica | reverse complement strand
TTAATAAATAAAAAAAAAAAAATAAAAAAGTTGTAATAAAACTAAGCACAATAAATTAAAATAGTGAATTAAATTAAACGTGGTAACTAATATCTATTAATTAATTAACTAATTATATATATTTAATAATTATATCTTCTTAGGCTTTTTGACTCGAGGCCTCGAAATACAAGAAACTATTAATCAGGCGCAAGACTGTAAGGTCAAAAGGCCTTTGTACTATAGTGAGACTGAGAGTATTGAATTTGCTGTGCAAAAAAATAAAATAAATAAATAAATAAATAAAATCGTGGTTCATTATTGAAATAATTGTGATGGAAATTCACGTAAATACTAAATACAAATAGGCTGAACTGTAGATTAAATCACAACTTTGGTTGGTTTAAAATTTGATCCAAATATTTAAATTTTGATAATGAAAGTGGCGAGCTTTCGATTTTTTGCAAGTATCGAAACACGATGTCAACGAATCAGCTCCTAAGGGCTTACGTCCATGGCTTGTTATTTGATATGGCGAAAAGAACGACACGTCGAAAAATGAACGATAATAGAAAATAAGCATCACATTGAAGAAAATCAGAGACTCTTAAAAACTCGTTTTGTAATATTTGATAAACAATAAGACAATTGTTTGACAAATTTAACAATTGAGCAGTCGTACATTTTCAACAAATATGTATATTTCGAACTAAAATATGATATTTTATAAAACAAGTACACAAATTAATAGAGATATTAATTTATGATATTATAAGCATTTTGTATGTTATCAAAGTATGGCTGATCGACTCACCTAAAACTCACGATTTGTGTCTAAAGTTGGAGACTTGAGAATTAAGAAAGTAATTAAGATATGAAGTTATGAACACACAGCTTATAACTAATTAGTGCAAACATTCAAGAATGGGATTTAAACGTGACAATTAATACAATATAATCCACAATGAAACGTGGCTGTGGCGAAAACCACACACACCACATTTTAGGCAAAGCTGAGTTTTCACTTTCACTTTCATTTTTTTTTTTTTCTTTCTATTATTATTCTTATTATTATTTCCTTTTATTTAAAAAAAATAAAAAAAATTAACCAATATAATATAGAATGGGGAGATGCTACGGTTCCATTACAGAATCGTTGCGTCGGGATCTGTAATCGTTAAATCAATTATATTACATTTTGATCTAAGTGTTATACATCTCGACGTAATGATTCCGTGACGGGATCGTAGTATTTTCTAATATAATAATTTGATATGCTCATGACCAATCAGTGTAGTGCAATTGCGGCGAGTCAGAGTCTCGAGGTCACTTGCCTATGTTCTTTTTGGGCCTTTTAACACATGCTATTGGTAATATTAAAATATATATTTTTTGTCATTCATAGAAAACGAAACATATAGAAAGGCGTAACATGCATGAATTTGACCAAATAGTAAAAAGAGCCCATAACTTTTCTATTATTTATTTATTGTCAAACCCCTAAAGCATAGTATTATATTTAAAACAAAAAACATATAACTAACACCTACAATTTAATTATTTTGTCATGAACAATAAAATAAAAAATAAATAAAACAATTGAAAAAAATGAGAATAATAAGATCAAATTATATATTTCACACAAAATTCATTAATCTATGTGAAAACTTTTTTTTTTTGGTACAAACGAAGGAGGCCGAATCCTAGCACCTCTAAATAGTGGTATTCCGTGGATAAGCAACACCAAAGACGTCATGCGTTAACCACGTCATCTGAATTTAATTGTAAGTTCAGGAAAGAGAAAATTACAATTTTAGTCCAGTAACTTAGGTTGTTTTCCATTTTAGTCCACTAACTTAGGCCGATTTAAATTTGGTCTAAAAACTCTCAAAAGTTAGTCCAAAACCTTAGGTTGTTTCCCATTTTAGTCCACTAACTTAGGCCGATCCAAATTTGGTCCAAAAACTCTCAAAAGTTAGTTAAAATCAGTCCAATTGATTGGTCAATTTCAGTCCAATTTTAGTCCAAATTTAGTCCAATTGGACTGATTTAACTAACTTTTGGGAGTTTTTGGATCAAATTTAGATCGACCTAAGTTAGTGGACTAAAATGAGAAACAATCTAAGTTGCTGGACTACAATTGCAATTTTCTCTTCAGGAAAAACAGCCTCGTTTGCTCTTTGCTTGCTTCATTTCCCAAAGGATTAAATCCAATCAATCAGTTATTATTCACAAGGAATCTCACAAAGTTTATATATTCTTTAACTAGTAGGTCCACTAAATTAGAATATCTCTAAAATACAATATTTAAAAGAAAAAAAAAAGAAAAAGAAAAAACACTATCATCTAAATTAGAATATCTCTAAAATACAATAAATACAATTAATGTTAATCACTCTAAATAAATAATATAGATTATATATGACTTCAACATCATCTAATAATCACCATTTAGGTGTAAAAGACACTTATATAAAAAAAAAAAATGTACAAATGTTGAATGCTGTAAAACAGAACTATATATGAAATCAAGTTTTTTTTTTTTTTTTTTACAGAAACTTTCTGGTTTCCGGATCTACAAGGGAACCGACTAATCCGGAATCGAGTCGGGTAGGACCACAAGGGCGGCAAAGCTCTCCCTCAAGAGTTTTAACACTGCTGCATTTTCAGGGCTCGAACACGAGACCACTGGTTAAGCTGGAAGAGACCCAAGCCATCTCATCCAAGCGTTCTGAGTTATATATGAAATCAACTTTATATATACGGCAAGTAAAAAGTATAAATTAAACGATTTTGAGTTATATTTTTTATACTAATTATGATGTTTTTTTACTTGTATGCAATATAAATTAAACGACTGAATTATATTTTTATACTAACTGTGATATTTTTTACTTGTCATGCATACAAAGTTGAATCACTCAGTTAGTAGAAATTGTTCAAGTCACATATCATCATGTTTTAAAAGGCAAAAAAATTAATTTTGGTCCTCTAAGTTGGTCATTGTCCATTTTTGGTAGACCAACGTTCTACTCATCAATAATAGTGCGTTATATGTTACAATTTGTATCACTTTTGAGGCATTTCTTATAAAAACAATATGTTATGTTGCAATATGTATAATTTTTAGGACATTAATCCCAACAAATAATGAACCACTTTTGGAATAATAATATTTCAATAGTGATACAAACTGCAACATGACGCATTATTTTTTATGAGAGAAAGTTGATGTACCAAAAATGAACAATGGTAACTTAAAAGACCAAAATTGAATTTTTGCTTGTTTTAAAATGTCTGATAAATATTTTGTTAGAAGAAATATAATAAACGCTACTATAATGCTTAGTCCACCTTTTGAGGTGGAAATCATGGAACTAATTATACCATAACTAAATTACCTCTCTTTTCTAAGTTGTATGTATGTAAAGTCCAATTACCGGCTCGATTCCGGGTTAGTCGGTTTCCCTGTGGATCCCGAAATCGGAAGGTTCCTGTATCAAAAAAAAAAGTCCAATTCATAAATACATCAGATAATAATAAAGATAATAATAATAATAATAGGAATGCTACGGTTCCGTTACGGTATCATCCGGTTCGGTGTTTTAAATTTTAACCGTTGGATCTATTGTAGTTAGATAAGATAGATGATCCAACAGTTAAAACACTCGACAGGATAATACCTAGGGGTGAGCGTGAGTCGGTATGGTTCGAAGATTGATAAATCTCCAGAACCGTACCAAACTTTGAAGATCCCAAAATTCGATCTCTGGAACCGTACCAAAAATTCGGTTCGATTCGGTTCGGAGATTTTTATTTTTCGGTTCGGTTCGGTTCGGTATTCGGGGCAATTGGGACGGTTTGGTTCAGTATGGTTTGGTTCGGATCTTCGAAGATTTTTTATTTTTTAAAATTATTTTTGAATGACTACCTAGTTATATTTCAATTTTTATATGCTTTAAAAAAACAACATTCATCAATAATTCATCATATTGAAGATTTTTTTTTGAAATTAATTCTAGAAGTAACTCTAAATTTAAGTTACTTAATTTTTATATGCTTTAATAAAACCAACATTGATCACTAGTTCCTCAAATTAAAGAATTTATTTTTAAATCAACTTTATAAGTAACTCTAAATTTTAGTCAGAACTAAAATTTGTGCAACTAATATTGAAAATTTAAAATTCAAATAAAATATAATATTTTTTTCTTACAAAAATATTTTTTAAACTTTCATATTATTTTAAAATAATTATTTTATAATAGAAAAAATTAAATTGTAGATCAAATATTATTAAGAATGAAATTTAAGTGAATGTTAATATTTATTACTATATTATATAGAATCAAAGTTGACATAAAATATATTAGTAACACATTTAATATTATAATTCGGTTCTTAATTTCGGTTCTTCCGTTCGGTACAGTACGGCACGGATCGGTTCGATTCGGTTCTCGATACGGATATTTGTGAAATCTCCAGAACCGTACCAATTATTTTTTTCGGTTCGATTCGATTCGGTTTGGAGAGTGTCAAACGGTCAACGATTATTTTTCGGTTCGGAGTGATTTCGGTTCAATTTTTGGAACGATTTGAAATTCTCCGAGTCCCACGACGAGACAGTAGAATTTTCGTAATAATAATAATCCGACAGCTCTGCAAAACCAACAAAGATAACGCAGTGGCACTGCTGTCAAATCCTTATAGATAATAAGGCCACAATTTTTATACTTTAACCCTAATTTCATCCTAAAATATGACACGTGTCCCCCCAATTATTGAAACCCCATTTTCGCACACAATAAAAACGCCCACACACACACACACAATATGTAAACTTCCCAACCTTCTCAAAAAAGGGCCCCAAGAAAGTTTTTTTTTTTTTTTTTCTTATTTGGCACGACGAACAAGAAAATAGCTCTCTCTCAAAAATTTCACATAAACCCTTCATTGATTTATCTGATCCCATCTCCTCTATTTGGAATTTTAGAGCAAGTTCTTGAGACCAAAAAAAGGAAAACTTTTTCTAGCCCTTTTTAATTCGTTCTTATCCGTGTAATTATTGCTGTGTTTTTTTTTTTTTGTTTTTGAAATGTCTTTTTTGTATAATTCCTTCATCCCTGAGGAAGCAAAGGTGGAAGAAGAAGGCGAGTGGGAGAAAAATAGATAAAAAATCGAAAAGGGCACAAAAAGATTGAATTTTTATAGTGTTTTTTTTTTTGTTCTTTTTGTTACTGGATCAGAGTTATCAGCCAGCCCTTTATCCTGTATTTATAAATTTTAGATTTCAAGGATTGTGTCGAATCGATTTTGATCTCCTTCGGCTGGGTAATTTTTCATCTTCTTCTTAAGTTAATTCATTTTTTTTCGTGTTCTGGTTGCTATTTTTTGTCAAGATTCGTGATTTTGACTGTGATGTGTTTGTGTTATGGTTTCAGGGATGTCGACTGTAGTAAGTGATACTGTGGTTATAGGGCCCGGGCCCGGACCCGATGGGTCACCTGTTAATGGGACTGTGAGTATGATGTCGGGCCAAATCGAGGTGGAGTTTGCGAAATGCGATTGCTGCGGGCTTACTGAGGAGTGCACCCAAACATACATAGAAACAATCCGAGAAAGGTAGATGATTGTTTAGGAATTTGGATTGGATGGGATTTGATTGGTTTTTGTTGAGTCTTATGTCATCTGATTACCATTCTTGATTTTTGGTGCTGTCTTGAAACATAGTTTTGTTCCTTTCTCTGTTTTTTGGCCCGAATATGAGTCGGGCTTTTACTTTAGGATGTCAATTAACATGTTTTGCATTTAAAAAAGAAAAAAAAAAAAGAAACTTTAGAAATTTTCTATCTTTAACTGTGAGATTCTACGGTCCCGTTACGAAACCATTCCTCCGGGATTTGTAACCATTAGATCAACTATCCATGACGGTTATATGATGATCTAACGGTTACAAATTCCGATGGAATGGTTCCGTAACGGGATTGTAGCATTTTCCTCTTTTTTTTAACTTATTAGGATTGATGTTTGATATTTGTCTGGTTTTGTAAATTGGACCTTGAAAATGTAGTTATTATGAAATCAATACAAAACCTCTTCTAAGTGATATTTGCAGTTTCGAGAGATTATTGGATGTTCTTGAAATACTCAGGCTAAGTACCTGGGCTTGTACTTTTTACCCATTTATCTATCAATGAAGTATTAATTCTCTGCAAACTATGTTAAAAATCGCGTCTTTCATTAGGTATTGTGGCAAATGGATCTGTGGGCTTTGTTCGGAGGCTGTCAAGGATGAAACATTGCGTTCACCGAAGCTTATAAGCCCGGACGAGGCATTGGCCCGACACATCAGCTTCTGCAGCAAGTTTCGGGCCTCGGGCCCACCTGAGGATCCAACCGTTCATCTTATTCGGGCCATGAGGCAGGTTTTTAGAAAGAGCCTGGAGAGCCCGAAATCTACAAGGTCTTTGCCGAGTAGCCCGACGAACAAAAGAAGAGATGATTTAAAGGGCCCGGTTTTCGCCCGGTCAGAGAGTTGCATGTCGAGTTTGACCCTAGTCGAGTCGCCGGTTTACTGTGGGGTTGATGAAAGTTGTGAGTGAGGGTGGAGGTCAAAATGGTAAAAACCATTAGGAAAAAAAAATGGAGGAAGATATGAATGGATGAATTTAGGACTTAATTTTGACTGTCGTTGGTTGGTATTAGTATGTGTGTGTTGTGTAAAACAAGAGTGATGATTATCATGTTGTGGACTGAACATGGAAAAATAACATGAATGTGGTGATATACTATCACTACTAAAATTATTCCTATTTTTGTTGTTGTTTTGATGTTTTGGGAGTATGGTGTGGAGTTGGGAGGTGAGAGTTAATTAATAAATAAATAAATAAATGAGTAAAAATGAAGAAGATGCTAAAAATAGTAAATTACCTTTTCTTTTTTTATTTTTATTTTTACAAAGAATGAGGACGTAGGCCTAAATGTCAGACAATAACTTGGCGGGGATAAAAAATCTCGATGATATCATGCTCGAGCCAATCTCCCAAACTAGAGGGAGGAGTAGACAACACATGAAATTACCGTTTTTATTGTAAACTTGAAGTTCGGTTTACACATGCAATTAGGTCTAAAGTGGAAAAAATATTATATTAATGAATGAGTTCTCACATTTTACTACGGTACGTTCAATACGTTCAGTAGGTATGTTATATTAAATGAGTCTGGCTCGGCTCGGCTCGACTCGAATTGGAGCCTTAACGAACCAAACTCTAGTTCATTGAAAGCTCGTTAGGCCGTTTACAAGCCTACTCGTAAACCAAAAGTTCCGATTCCAAATAATCTACTTTTTAGCAATTACAATGCCCCAATTTATATTTACATTATATTCTCAATCAGCATTGCAAAATGCAAAGTCAACAAATTATCTCCATGTGGAGAAGCATAAAACGGACAAAAAATTTGGCACTTTTTTTTCATTTTCTTAAGAAAAAGATGAGGTTAGTTAAAAAAAACACAACAAATGCCAATAATTGAGGGCACTTTTACTGTATTTAATAACTACATGAGATTTGGTTAGCAACTTTGGAAGAATCAAATCAAATATACTAAAATAGTCAACATGATTGGTTTTGGAGTTGGGTGGCTTCATAATGTTTGATTTGTTTATACCTCAAGCTTAATTAAGTTGAGACATAATTATAAATTTTTCAAGATAATGACAGTGATTAATCATCTTAATTCACTATCAAAGGTTCCCTGTGTGCCAAGTGGACCTTTGATTAACATGTATAATGTATATTCACCAATAATTGGAGCCACATATAAGCAATATGCTCCCTCCATTTTCTTTCATTTTGAATAGATTGATTGACACTACACTTACTAAAAGCAAACAATTTACATTTAATTAATTTAGGAAAATGCTAAGTTTCTGTTACGGAACTATTCCGTTTGAGCTTTGCAACTGTTAGATCATCAATTAACCATCAGAAATAGTTGATCTAACGATTACAAATCCCGACAAAATAGTTCCGTAGTGGATATGTAGCATCTCCCAGTAATTTAATTGAAGAATAGAGTTATCTTTAAATTTACAAATATCTTATATCTTTCCAACTATCCTTTTCCATTATAAAGTCCCATTACATTTTTGCTAATATGTAGGTGAGTTACTTCGATATTCATGTTGGTTAAATAAAAAATCATTAATTTTGTTGCTTGTGGATTTTCTGTTAGACAATCTAATGATTCAACAATTATATTTTTTCAACGAATATACATACTTTTATACTGAAACATCACACTTTAAACTACAATATAAATAAAAGTAGAATAAGTAAAATATGACTATGCTTTAACTATAAGAAATTATATAATTTACGTAACGATTAGGTATCATGAGTTTAAACATTTGGCCTTCGTAATGGAACCTAATCACCAAATCGTGAGGCAAAAATGACACTAATACATTTATCAAATAAGTCTAGCCGAACTCGTGCCTTAATGAATCGATTCGAGTCCACGAGCAATTGAAGTCCATTTGTTTATAAAATAATTACTTTCTTTTAGAAATGGGCTTCGTTACTCGGGCATTAGAAATTCATCATGGGCCTCATGTTGATTGAACTAGGCCTGACCACTTCCTTAAACCTTGCCAATCTTTTAATTTAGGTGACCTGGGTCCTATAGCTATTTGTCCTTTTAGTTCAACTTGATATCCATCGGTCGTCTCTCTATTTTATTAGTATCCTTTTAGGCCTCTTTAACTAGAGGTGATGGGATAGGATAAGGTTGGTTAACCAACCTTATCATATGTTTACCAGGCAGTATTGATATTAGATTATGCTGATGTGGGTATTGTGTGGCAATGGGTCCCGCGTCATTTAATTGAGCTGTCAGGTTACTTTTGTCCCAGCATTTAGACCTGATTAATTTATCCCAACTTTGACATCTCAATTTTGTCCTCAAATTTAGCTACAAAATGACAATTTACCCTTCATGTTATGTAAATTACAAATATACCAATATATAATGAATTTTTAAGACCAAAATGTGGAGCTGCTATTCTTCTGCCCTAGCTCTCTCCGCCCTGTACTTCCCCATCTTCTTCTTCATTTTTTTTTTTAATTTTTTTTTTTCATTTTTTCGAGTGGCCGATTTATTGATACGAAATTGCAATCAAATTCTACGAAATTTTAAACACATTCACAGGAAAATTAGTTGTACTTGGTTCAGTAGTCGTTCTCTTCGGCCCCGACTACAAATTTTCTCGATCTCTCATACACTGCTGCATTTCGGCCGGATGGAGGGTACAAAAATCGGCTACTGCAGGGACGGAAAAGCTCGAGACATTGGCGTCTGCGAGGTCGTCAAAGAAAGCTTTATTTCCTCACTAAATCGCAGATGTAAGGGTTCAACTTTAGAGTTCATGAATTTTGGGCGATGTTATTCTCATGTCCGACCTTCAATTCTGAATCTTTGATATGTTCACGGCTCGATTGAAGGGCAAAATAGTAATGTCATTTAACAACACAAATTTTTATCATGTATGGTAAATAGATGATTGGATTTGACAAAAATCGTGTCATGTTTAGTAAATAAGGAACAAAATATGACGTGGCAAATTGAAGGGATTAATTTATTTAATCCCATCATCTCTATCTCTAGTAAACAAGGCCTTAAAGATTACAAAAATATTTTCCCAAAGATTGATCCACCAATGAAAACGCGCAACGTGGCCCAATAAGATTCCACAATTGGGTAAACGCTCCCAAATATTATTGGATTCTATTTGTTTCAATCACGATCGGAATATAAATATTATTCCACTTTTCACCTGCTCGCAGCTCCAAATTTCGCCGGAGAAAATGAAACCTCCGCCAAACGCGGCCTTATTGTCTCTCTCGCTCCTCCTCTTAATCCTCGCCTCCGCCACCTCCTCCGGCGACCAGGAGACCTTCATCGTCCATGTGTCCAAATCCCACAAGCCCCTGGCCTTCTCCACCCACCGCCACTGGTACGCCGGCATCCTCCAATCCCTACCCCCGCACCGCCGCCCAGCGCAGATCCTCTACACCTACGACCGCGCCGTGCGTGGCTTTTCCGCTCGCCTCTCCCCCCACCAGGCCGCCGCCCTCAGCCGCGTCCCCGGAGTTGTCTCCGTCGTCCCCGACGCCGTTCGATTCCCCCACACCACCCGCACCTCCAATTTCCTGGGCCTCGCCGACTCGTTCGGCCTCTGGCCGAACTCCGACTACGCCGATGACGTCATCGTTGGTGTCCTCGACACCGGCATCTGGCCCGAGCGCCCGAGCTTCTCCGACGAGGGCCTCTCCCCCGTCCCCTCCCACTGGAAGGGTAGCTGCGTCGATGCCCCCGATTTCCCGGCGAATCTCTGCAACAGAAAAATCATCGGCGCGAAATCGTTCTATTTAGGGTACGAGGCCTCGCGAGGGGGCAAATCGATGGAAGAATCGAACGAATCCAGATCTCCGAGGGACACGGAGGGCCACGGCACTCACACGGCGTCAACGGCCGCTGGATCTAGGGTTTCAAACGCCAGCCTGTTCGGATACGCCAGAGGAGAAGCCAGAGGCATGGCGGTCAAAGCCAGAATCGCCGTGTACAAGATCTGCTGGACCTTCGGATGCTACGATTCCGACATACTGGCCGCGATGGAGCACGCGATTGACGACGGCGTGGACGTGATTTCACTCTCCGTCGGGGCCAATGGCCACGCCCCACAGTACGACCGCGACTCGATTGCCATCGGAGCTTTCGGCGCGGCCGAGCACGGAATCGTGGTGTCGTGCTCCGCAGGGAACTCCGGGCCCGATCCGTACACCGCGGTCAACATCGCGCCGTGGATCTTGACCGTCGGGGCCTCAACCCTCGACCGCGAGTTCCCGGCCGACGTCATCCTCGGCGACGGCCGGACGTACGGCGGCGTCTCACTATATTCCGGCGAACCTCTCGGAGACAAACTGCTTCCCCTGGTTTACGCCGATGACTGCGGTAGCCGGTACTGCTACTCCGGCAGCCTCGACCCATCGAAGGTCGCCGGAAAAATCGTGATCTGCGACCGAGGCGGCAACGCCAGGGTCGAGAAGGGCAATGCCGTCCATCATGCCGGAGGCGCCGGCATGATAATGGCCAACTTGGACGAGAACGGCGAGGAGCTTCTGGCCGACGCCCACTTCATTCCGGCAACAATGGTAGGAGCAACCGCAGGAGACAATATACGGGCCTATGCTCGTTCGGTTCCAAACCCGACAGCCACGATCTTCTTCAGGGGGACGGTCATCGGGCCCAGCCCACCAGCCCCACGCGTGGCCTCCTTCTCCAGCCGCGGGCCCAATTACAGAACGGCCGAGATTCTCAAACCAGACGTGATTGCGCCAGGTGTCAACATCCTGGCCGGATGGACGGGCCAAGTGGGCCCGACCGATCTCGAGTCAGATTCCCGGAAAGTCGAGTTCAATATTATCTCCGGCACGTCCATGTCGTGTCCCCACGTGAGTGGCTTGGCCGCCCTTTTAAGAAAAGCCCATCCCAATTGGTCCCCGGCTGCAATCAAATCGGCACTCATGACAACTGCCTATAACTTAAACGATAACGGCGGGAAAATCACGGACCTTGCCACAGGAGCTGAGTCGAACCCGTTTGTTCATGGGTCGGGCCACGTCGACCCGAACCGGGCTCTTGACCCGGGGTTGGTCTACGAATTGGGGACGAATGACTACTTGGCGTTTTTTTGTGCGATCGGTTATAACCCGAGGAGGATATCGGTTTTCACGAGTGCCTCGGTGGATTGTGACGAGTTAGGTTTGGAATCTCCGGGGAATCTTAACTACCCGTCGTTTTCGGTTGTTTTTTACAGCGGTGATGACGAGATGGTGAAAAAATACAAGAGGACAGTGAAAAACGTGGGGGAAAAAATGGACGCGGTTTACCAGGTGAGTGTGGAGTCTCCGGCAGGGGTGGATGTGACCGTATCTCCAAATGAGTTGGTTTTTAGCGAGAAAGAGCGCGAGTTGTCGTATGAGGTTACGTTCAAGGGTAATGTGAGTTTGAGTGATTTGGGAATGGAAATTGTGGGTGGGATTAAGACCTCGTTCGGGTCGATTGAGTGGAGAGATGATGGCGGGAGCCACCACGTGAGGAGTCCTGTGGCGGTGGCTTGGCGGCTGAGCTCGGCGGAAGCAATGTGAAGTTGGTGTGTGAAGAAAGAAAAAAGTAAAAAAAAAGGAG
>CACSLK010020742.1:9531931-9546172 GCA_902706635.1 Striga hermonthica | reverse complement strand
GACGCAATTGGACTAAGATAAAAACAACAAACAAAGAGAAACGCTAAATAAACCAAACAACTCACACCTATGCAATAAAAATCCTAACCTCTTCGGCGGAGGGATAGTCGACGATAACCCCAAAAACACAGAATCAAACCCCAACTCCAGATCTAGAAACTCCAAACTCTTGAACTCAACATGATATGGCTAACTAGAACCAAAGCAACAAGGATCGACCCTCCGTCCAAACAAATCACCACTGGACAACAACTCGAGACCCAGCAACCGACACCTCCCCCAACACAACCCCGACACCAACAAACAAACCAAGAACCAACAAAAAAACCAAAAGACAACACATCTGAGGGAAATCTCCCACCACAAACTTAGAAATCGGACAACCCCGAGGGAGACACCCTTGTCGGCACTAGCTCCGGCCACCACGAGGGTGGCGGCCTTTGCTAGAAGCCTCGACCGCGCTCCAAGACCGGCACCCCGACCGGCCTGACGAACTCGCCATGAAGGGGAGAATTGAAGCCGAGAGAAAGCCTGATGCCACAGCCGCGCTGACGAGCTCCACCCCAACGTTGGTCTACCCGTAAAGGAGAAAGACCTGAGGCGGAAGAGAAGAGGCACACCAAGATCTGGTTTTTCTTCATGAGGGAGAAAAAAGACTTTAGGAGAGAGAAAATTTTAATGCATAATGTAATGAAAATTCAAATAAGCCTCAAATAGCCCATCCAAATTCCGATTCCTACAACAAAATGCTGAAAATAAAAAACAATCAAGTTCCCAATAAGAACACAAGGAAAAACAGATGAAACATAAATTCCCATTTAGAGATAATTCCATTATTAACATAACCAAGAAACACTTCTATTCATATAGCATTTTTTTTCTTTTTTTTTTTTTTGGGGGGAAAGAAACAAATGATTTTTTTATGTACAAGAATAACTATCAAACACCATCTCATCAATGAACTAAAAAGCACTACTTTTAAAGAATGAAAATCAGCTGAATATGTGTCGTGTCAGCTTCTCGACCTACTGGTGGACCCCACCGTCAACCCCACCCTGACACCACGGTCATACATACGCTGAATTTCTTCCCGGTAATCGGTCAGCGACTTGTCCGGCAAGGCGGGTGTAAACTCCACAACATCCCCCATTTTCAACTTGCAGGCCGGGTCGCTAATGAGCTCATGGTTTAGCCTTGGCATTAGGTCCTGTTTAGTGGAAAGCCCATACGAAGCCCAACGAGAGAGGCCCTGACCGGCCTTTTCCAACAGATCTTTAAAGGATGAGTTTGCTGGTAACTCCTGCACAGACATCTGTAGGGTTCGAAAAATGAAATCAGATAAAGATGAAGTGTAAACTATTCATGTTGGTTCAATTAGCAAAAACATAAAAGGACATTTTAGTTATAGACTATTTTTGATAAACCTAGCTGATGCAGCTTTTAAGTGCATTTCGAGCTTATAGCTAATATCTTATGACCTATTGTTGAAAGACTAGCTTATATGAGAAAATGTTTGGTAAAATTAGCTGATGAAATAAAAATTCAATTGGCTAATTTAAAAAGATACCCAATGAAGCTTATGAGATAAGCTCCAACTTTTTAAAAACTCGTTCTACAAAATCAAGCTTATTTGAATAAAGGAAGTTTATAAGCTAATTAAAATAAGCTATAAGCTAACTTATATGCTTACCAAACACAACCATAATCACTAAAAAAGTTTCCCAATAATTGCTAGTTCAGTGTGGACGTATTGCTTGACAGACAGACAGGGTAAACATATTAGTAAGAAACAAAGAAAGTTAATGTAAAAAGTGTCCTTGAGGTATGATTTAATTAACTGAAAAAAACATCCCGAAAGTCCCAACAGCTTCTTAATATTCGTTTCTAATTTACCAGTTACATGAATAACAGTCGAGAATCACCATAAACCGGCATTTGCAATTTTCACAAATAATTGGATTTCCATGAAATTTATGGTCAAACTTCAATTGTAATTATTGCATTTATCCCATCAACTGCATTAAAAGGAAAAAAAAAAATCAATAACGAACCTTGCCATTCTCGATCACGATAACGAGAACTGGCCCATCAGACCCGCAATCAGGTTTGCAAGAAAATATGCAGTCTTTGGAATGTGTAGGGAATGTGCAAGGTGGCTTGATGGAGTCCATAAAACCAACAGAATATGGATCTTTGCTCGTGGCCTCACACTGCCAGGAAATGACCCAACGAGCCCACTCAACCATCTGAAGAATAAAAGACGAGTGTTTACAGTCTCCTTCTTTATATCTCCAATGAGCAGCAATCCCATATTCCGCTTGCAGATGCATTTCTTTTGTCCGGATTTGAACTTCAAAGGGGATCGTACTCTCACCCGTGACTACTGTGTGTATTGACTGGTATCTGCAGTGTTTGTATTTCAAAAAATTAAGCATATAATGTGACGGGATAAATAAAGTTGGCATCTTTTTCCCGGTTTCGAATCATACCCATTAAACTTGGGATAAACAATGTAGTCTTTGAACCTTCCCGGTACTTCATGCCATAGCTTGTGGACAATTTTTAGAGCTTTGTAACAGTCTTCTTCGGTCTCAACAATTAACCTTAATCCATGAATATCGTGGATTTTGTCCATATTCAGCTTCTTCCTACAAAAAAGGTAATACTGATGGGTGATGAAGTAAACTGGGAGACACTGTACAAAACAATTTACTAAACAAATATTATGTTAAATACAACTAACTGGAAAAGATTAGCCTTTTGGTAAACAAAAGCCGATATTCAAAGCATCCCCACATACATTTAAATGACACTACAGTCCCATGAAACAGATATCTATATCTGATTATTATAATACATGAAACAGATATCCAAGAAGAAGAAGAAGAAGAAGAAGAAGAGAGGTTATTGCAATACAATTTAGCGCGTGTGAGTTTAAATTATTATAATATCAAACAAGACGTACTTCAGCATTTTGGAATAGATGCTGTACAAGCTCTTATGTCTGCCCGATAGACAGTGATAAGAAATCCCTCCATCCTTCAGTGCTTGCTCCAGCTTCTCCAAAGAAGAAGTAATCACAGTCTCATTGAAAAAATTCTCAAGCTTGGATGAAAGTCCTCTGTGTTGGTCAGGGTTAAGGTATTTGAAACACAGATTTTCTAACTGTTCTTTCCAAGTCGAGATTCCTAATCTATTGGCTAGAGGAGCAAAAATTTCCAACGTTTCTTTTGCAAACCTCTGTTGTTTAATAAAAGGCAATGCATCTAAAGTCAACATGTTGTGTAATCGATCGGCAAGCTTTATTAAGACAGCCCTAGCATCTGCCATAGCTAGGAACATGGTATGTAATCGATCTGCCTCCACAGTCTTACTGGCTGTGTTGTTCTCCCGCGCAAGCTTGCTCAGTTGGCTCAGCTTTGACACCTGGCCAAAATACAATGATTTATTATGTGAACCAATTAATCTACTTCAGTTAAACAAAACTAGACAGCAACCAAACTAGTTTATCCATCAATTATGAGCAAGAAATTGAGTTAATTTCACTATACTGACATCCCAAAGCTTTCAATCCACAATAGATAGGTAGTTCATTACACGGCTACAAAACAAATAGTCAACCCACTTTTCATTTCAACACTGCCTTTCGTTTTGTAGTTTCACTTTTAACCATAACAAGCCATCACACTATGTTATCTTATCTGCACATGTTTAACCAAGAAAAGAATGAAATGGGGATTTTACAAATTCCTCTTACCCCTTCCACCAAATCAGCCACTTCAGCTCCAAATGATCGAGAAATAGTTTCGAAAGTGACAAAAGAATCGTCAACAGTGTCGTGCAAAAGCCCGGCAGCCACAACAGTAGAATCGGCACCAATGTTAGCCAATAGAACAGCTGTATCCACACAATGCTGCAAATAAGGATGCCCACTTGCCCTCATCTAACACAGATCAATAACATTCGAATCACTATAGAGCTATCAAGTATCAAATAAATAAATAAGTGACAATTGTTCCTTAGTTACAAGTACCTGGCCCCTGTGTGCCTTCTCTGCTTCACAAAAAGCCTTGACAACAAAATCATCCATGAAGATCGAATGACTCGATTGCGCCTCGGACAGCAAATCTCTCGCGTACAGTGGAAAATCTCTCCCCACGAAACTATCCTCCATGTTAAAAGTAAGCTCATGTTCGCAGGTCGATAAAGCGCTTGACAAATCGAAGTCCTTCACATCCAAATCCAAAGGAGCGGCCACGCTCGAGCCCAATGCATGCCTTACGAACCCGCTGAACATTCCCCCAGTCCCCGAACCAATCGAGCAAAAATCAGCCCCAAATCTCATTGGGGGGCTCCGAGGACCCGACCCAATCGAGCTACCCATGCCCTGAAGCACGGATACCGGGCTTTGATGCCCCTGATCTCGCTTCGAGGACGAGCTCAACGAAGAGTAGCGGAATGAGGACCCCAATTCCTCGGCCCTATCCTCGGCTCCGGAGGCGTAGCTCGAGGTTTTGATTTGCGGCGAGGAGAACAGGCGAGAAAGGCCGCCGATTAGGTGCTTTTGCGACGGAGATGCAGAGGCCGACGACGCCGAGCGGGCGCCGACGTCGAAATCTTGGGGGGTGATCTGGTGAGGCCCGGAGCACAGGCTGCCCGGCGGGTTCGCGTAGAGCGCTATGGTCGAGACCGCCATTTAAACTGATGACCCTTTTTTCAACCCACAAGAAAAATTCCCAGGTTCAGAAAATTGCCGTTATTCACTTTCTCCGGCCGATTGAACTCACTTTTTTTTCCGGCCAATTAAACAGAGAGACGGTGGAGAAAATGGAACATCAAAAGATATATTGGGATTCGAAAACAGAGAATCTGTAATATATACACTGAGAAGAGAGATCGGAGAGTGGAAATCTTGATCCTTGGTTGGAAGATTCAAACGGACAAGTCAATAAAGCAAAATTGTTTGGGGAGAAAATTTGTTTGTATTTTTGAAGAGAGATGTTTTTCCGAGTGTTTCTTGTATGTTCTTCAACTGTGATTTTTATTCCGGCGACGACACGAATTGTGGACTCTAAAAGACGGAAATGCCCTCGTGCAGTACCTGAAATAACGGAAATGCAGATTTATGTTTGGGCGTTATCCTTCACCCCCAAGTAAAAATTAGCTTAAAAACTCGTGATACCTATCTAAATTGTATTTATTGTAGGACACGTGTCAATGCACTATTGGTGATTAAGTATGGATTGCTCCATAAGCCGAGCCATCCGATGACTCCATAGCAAAACTGTTAACTATATAGGTATCTCTTGTATTATGTCGATCTAACCATTAAGTCATCATATTCTTTTTATAAATACTCATATTTTCATTAGAAAGAAAGAACTTTATAGATAGAAGTATTTGATTAGTATAAGGGCATTTTTTTCATAAAATATGATGAGTCGACTCGCCTAACAGTTAGACAATTTAACACAATAAAGTATGTTTAACTATAAGTCAATAATTAGTTTTTTAATCCAATTTTTGGATTTATGCTAGATTAATCTTGGATCCAAAGTTTCTGGCCACTCAATGGCTCGAGAAATTAAAGTGGTTGATGTGCCTAAGTAGTCCTGAGGAGCTAACACTGCTTATACTCATGACCAGAGGCGGATCTACTTACCACTAAGGGGGGTCATTGTCCCTCCCAAACTTTTCATTTTACTTCATATATATGTACGTATAATTATCGACATAAATTTTTTAATATGTATATATGTATATATATATTTATGCATACAAACATATATTATGGATTAAACATTTATAAAATATATTCAATTTATACTCAATCCCATAATTATTACAAATTACTGTATAGCTCTATATACTAATTAAATTCAACTACATCATATTTTGTAAGTACCGTTTCGACAATATTTTGTAATATTTTGTGTTCGATCTTACGCACAATTAAAGAATTAAAGAGTAAATTTGAAATAGAAGAACATGCAACATATGCAATTCAAAAGAGAATTGCAAGAACTATTAATACGACAGTGGGTCTTATCTTGGCTACTTAATAGTTAGACAACTACACTCTTCCAAAAATTATATTTATACTTTCATACTTAAATCTCATACTTTATAGTGCAGTACAAATAAAAGTATGACATTTCATAGTATAACAATGCATGTCTAGTAGGAAAATATATTTGTCTAACAATTAGACAGCCTACCAATTATAGGATTTGTGTTAACATGGAGCCAACCATCAATGAGTAAATGTTTCCCTCAAAATGTTATTCTTATCGAGTCAAGTTGAATACCTCATTTTAATCTTGTGATAGTTTAATAAATAAGTCGGATCAACTCGACTATTTAATAGATTTGTTTAATAAAAATATTTGAATAGTCATTGTAGCGCAAAATTTCACGAGTTGAACAAACACATTCCGATTCCAATTAACTCCTTTGACCCCTCCCAATTTTTTTTCCTAGATCTGCCCCTGCTCATGACGTGACAAATTTTCCTTACGGAAATGCAACTTTCACAAACCAAACTCTCCTTGTTGAGATTGCAGGCGCAACTGTGTTGGTCACCATCACTCGGCTAACCCCGGGGGCTGGTAGTATAATTTAATTTGGAGTTTATAACTAATAATTCATGACTGAAATAATAGTCAACATTAATTTGGAGTTTATAACTAATAATTCATGACTGAAATAATAGTTGATGTTGACGAGTTAAATTGTAATTCAAATATATTGGATAAATCTAACTTAAAAGATATCTTAGCTGATAAATTAACTTATGGTTGAAAATATAGCTAATATAATCAAAGTGTAATAAAAATAAGCTTACAAGTCATTTGAAATATAAATTTCAATGTTTTTTTTTTAAAGCCACATAAACAAGTTTATGAGATAAGTCGGACCAATTTTAAAAAACTCATTCTACCAACCAATATTATTTGAATGCAATATGCTTATAACTTGACTGAATAAGTTAGTTTATGATACTTACTAAACACACTCAAATTCACAAATTAATTTCGAGCTTATATATGATAATCTATGGTTGAAAAACTAACTATTATAACAAAAGTATATGGTAAAATTGGATTATAAATTTATATTGAATTCTTTTAAAATTTAACTTGAATACAAAATGATTGTAATCTAACTAAATAATTTATAAAGTACTTTATGATACTTATAAGATTTCTTTTTCCCTAAGAATAAATGGTTGGGAATTAGTAATGGAGTGAATCAAAAGCAACATTTTTTATTTGTGGATAGCATGATTAAAGTGAATCATACAGTAATAGATGATAATTACATATAACTTATAATTGGCTTTAATGAGGCCCATTTATTGATATTTTGGCTCCAATTGTCATCAAGTGGCATGCGCAAGTGCAAATCACTCTCATCTCAGCAAATAAACTTAAAATAGAATATGTTGATAATTAATTTATAAAATTCTTAATGAGCTAGAGCTCTGAGCCATATCGAATTACAAGCTAGTGCTCGACGAGTGAGTTAGAAAAGTGAGTTTGACTCGAACTCGAGTCGAGCAAATTAAAAGTTCAAGGCTTAACTAAAAATAATGAAAAAAAAGTTATATTCTCTATCTATTGAACGGTTCGCGAGGTCTCAAATAGAGGTCGAGCAGTTTAATCGAGCAAATAAGTTGAGCCTCGTCACCTCGAGCAGCATTTCAAGTGCTCGCAAGAGTCGCTCGGCTTTTTATTTAAATAAACATCTCATATGATTTAATTATCAAATATTAGAACACCAATATTAAATTTGTCTATTTAGATTAAAATCATTACACTTATATCTAAAATTTCGTGGTTGGAATTTCAAATTGAACTCGAGTCATATTGAGAATCGAGCCCATCTTGAGCATTTCTATTTTATTTTTTTTCACGAGTCGAGTCGGGCACTGTTTTGCACGGCCCTTCGAGTTCGAGCACTTAAAAAAAGAGTTTGATGTTCGGTCAATAATGTCCACGTCACGGGTCGACCTCCATGTCACAGGGGTATTTCCGTCAATCCAGATGATAAGTGAATCTCAACGAATCTTCCTTGGTCTGACAATACAGGGAAAGAGCTATACCATACCGCATTCTTTTTCACGTGTGTATTTAACTGGTTGTGTTGTGACCATAAAATCGACGGTCTCGATTAATCCAGCATGTAAATCAACGGAAATTAAATAGGATGATTAAATATTTTCCTTTTTCTTATTTTCTTAGTTTTGGTTTTATTCGGTGGAGAAATTCAATTGAAATAGTGTGTGTTGTGCAGGCGGCACGTGTTGCGCGATGGTTGCGTACAAGCAAGACACGTGGTCAGCTTAGGCGGCCTACTCTTATTAATTTACTATTCCTATTTTACCCTATGGCCGATATTTTGAGTTTCGTATTTAGTTAAATTAAATAAAATAGGTTTAAAATAAAATAAAATAAAATAAAATAAATACTCCTATGTGCTTTGGTTGTTCTTTAAATCCTCCTAATTGTAAGAAACAAGGGAGAAGAACAAGTACGCAGGAAAAGTCCAGATAAACTCAAGTGAGGTTCCATTCTAAAATCAATCGGTAGAAGGAGGAGTAGCTCATTAGACTTATATATTAGGTCTATTTTCTCTATATATAAATAATGTGAGACAACTCACAAGTGAGTCGTTAATAAGAAAGCATAAGTCCATATACAGAGCTGGGTGTCCAAGCCCTACTAGAAACAGGCTCTTCATAAACAGGTACGTGAGGGAAAACGGGTACGTCGCACGGTCCCAATACCGGCTCGGGGGAAAAACAAGTGCGGTCTCACGCACATGAATCCACCAAGAAGCAGGGAAAACCCAGATGAAGCTCAAAGTGAGTTTTCATCCCAAAATCAATTAGTTGAAAGAGGAGTAATTCATTAAACTTATAAATTAGGTTAATTTTTTTCTATATAAACGATGTGCGACAACTCAGAACTGAATATCCTAATACAAATTGCTAAACAACAAAAATTTGACTAAAAGCTTAGATTGAGAGCCTCCAAAACTATTGGAGCCGTCAGAGTCTGTACACGTGAAATCTTTGTGGTGCAAATAAAAGATTTGTTAAGAGTCTTCAACGAATTGTGTCCAAGTTCACAATTGTACTGTCTTTTTGTGTGAACCCTTCGTATGAGGCTGGCTGGCGTGCAAATAGAGCCAATCTTATCTTGTGGTCATGTTATTTGGTGAAGACCAATGAAGTTGAAAAAAAAAAATAAAAATCAGTTTGCTTTTGAGTTGAGCAAACCGAGGAGCAAACCGAGCTGTGGTTTGCTGCTCATCATTTTGATTAGCAAGTGAGAGACCGAATTGTGGTTACCCACTTTGTTTTTGTGTGCCGCGAGATGGTCGATGTAATATCAGTTTTGATCTACAAAATTTATTTATTGATAAGAAAAAATGTGATTAATTAATCGAGATGTAATTGTTACATTTATATATTTCTTTTTTTTTGTGAGAGAGAGCACATACAAAAAAATAAAATAAAAAATAAATCACAAATAATTAAAATGGATTATTGATTACTTGGATATTTTGCATGACTAACTGGCTACTTGTTGAAAATTAGTTGCGTATGATTATGAACAGTGCCTTTCTAAAACGTGCAAGCTACAAGTCTTCATTGTCACTCAAAATTCAGATACACGTTACTTTCTATTGCATAGTGTTTTGTATGCACTCTCACAAAGTCAATTAATTTGTCTACTTCGTAGACTGCATTTTTTATTTTATTTTTTCTGTATTTAACTAGTCGAAAAATCTATGGAGTCATCGGATGATTTTTTATGAAGACATCCATCACTTAATGTATTGACACATATCCGAAGTGTATTTATTGTAGCACACGTGTCAATCCCCCATTAACTGAGTCATCCATCAGATGACTCAATAACAAAATTGTTAACTAGTTTGGTTTTCGTAACTAAATAAGACATTCAAGGCAATTTTGTGGTAAATTACTTGTTAGGGTCAAATTTTAAACATCATTTTAAATAAAATGTGTTAACTGTATAATGCTTTAAGTTGTGTTTTTTGGATTAAAAAAAAAAAATATATATATATATATATGAATATGGAAGGGTGTTTGGTCATACATGTAATTAATAAAACTTTTAGAATAGATTTGCTGTATATATGCTATTTGTTTCGGAAGAAATAAACATTGTTCTTCATCACATTCTCATTTCACTTAAATTATAGTTTTACTACCTAAGATAATTAGAATTTTATAATATGTACATAAATATCTTATTTGGGCCTACATTTGGAATTGGACCATTGTCCGTTTTAACATTTGGGCCACTAGATAATTGGACTTTGATTAAACCAAGTGACTGTCAAGTGGTACGAACGAGACGAGTGGTGATTCAGGCCCAAACATCCGGTTCTTCCAGCCAAGCTGAACCCGAATAATGTACAAACAAAGTAATTACTTAATTGCATATATTAGGTGTTGTATAGTGTTATTCGAGTCGAGCTGAATTGAAACGAGCAGCTTCCGCTCGACTGGCAACTTGGAATAAAGCCATTAATATAAAATTCACATGGAATAATGCTCAACTGGCAACCTGGGCTCTACTAAAGTGACAAGAGGGACCTTCCTTGGGGTTGAAAGCCCAAATATTTCTTCCATATTCAAGTCTTCGGGCCTCATACCGTCCGCCAATTTCCAATTGAAGCCATGCAGCAGGTTGGCTAAGCTGGACTGGATCACCTTGAGGCCCAAACTGTAGCCGGGGCACATTCTCCGGCCCGACCCAAACGGTAGAAGCTCAAAATCGTGGCCCTTTACATCAATGTCCTTACCAATGAATCTCTCTGGACAAAACTCATTGGGCTTTTCCCATAGGGATGGGTCCCTCCCAATTGTCCACACGTTGACTAGCACTTGGGTCCCCTTCTTTATGTCATATCCATCCACCTTTAAAGTGAATGTTAAAACATTAATAAACAAATATATGATTAAGAAACAAAACTCATTGGTCTAACCGTTAGGCGAGCCGACCAGTCGCATGTTATGAATAAAAAATGCATACTTATATAGTCAAATGTGATAGTTTCATTTAGAAAAAAATTATGCCAATTAAATTGGCCTAACAAAACACTCAACAATTTTATTAATTAGCATCAAAATTCATTGCTCAAAAGCATGAGTGATCATTGTACTTTTAGAATCATGATTCTACAAGCATTAGGTGGGCTCTTTTATCATTGAGAAAATATAGTCCATTTTCAAAATGTGGGAAACACAAAATCATGCAGTGTGCATTGTACATTTGTACCTTGCAATCTTCACGTGACAATCGAGGTACAAGCATTGGGGCCACGGGGTGCAGGCGCATGGTCTCCTTGACAATGGCATCTATGTAAGGGAGGTTTGGAATATCTTTCTCTTTGACCCATCTATCCCGTCCGATAACCCGATCCAACTCCTCCGTAGCCCGTGTGAAAATCTCGGGCTTTTTCAATAGCTCCGAGATGGCCCACTCCACGGTCACTGCCGAGCTCTCGGTCCCACCCGCCAGCAAATCCTAGAAAAAAATAAGTCATTATCGAAATATAATTACAAATCGGCCCATCAAATTATGGGTTCATTTCAACGTATCAATGGCTGCAGTTATCGAATTTATTATTGTTGGATGAATACATACATATCCATACGAGTGTGTACTGATTTAACGATAAAAATACTCGATCAGTGCACTGCAATTTAACGATAGAGTCGAATGACCAAAATAGGATCATTTAATTAGTTATAAGAACCATTCTTAATTGCAAACAATTACAAATGAGCCCATCAAGTTCTGACCACTTAGTTACAAGAACCATTCATAATTGCAAATGATTTCAAATCAGCCCACCAAGTTCTTCCCACTTCCACTTAGGTAGGTGGTCCAAGATCCATTCATAATGTTTATGTTATTAATGTCTTACTCTTTTAGTGTTATAGCCAAGTAGTAAAGATAAATGAAATATAGTCACTTTTTTTAGAATTATGAATAATACTCATCTTGTCTTGTGAAATGACACAATTATTCGGTTCAGCAATTGACCCGGTAACCCGACGGTTGAACATGTGATCCGCTGACTCGGAGACCTGCCCGGGTCGATTCCCGAGCTGAGTTTAAAATATATAGTTACAAGTAATGGTATAAAAGAGTTAAACCGAACTTGAGCTCCTTATACTTGAACTCGGGCTTAAGTCTTTACTTCGACACATTAATTACACGAGCTCGAGCTCTTTATATCTCGAGCTAGGGCTCGAACCTTTATCTCGACTCATTAACTGAACAAATCCATTTGTTAATATTAAAGAGACGATTTTCAGACTTAAAGAGCGAAACTCGAGTCTTAATGAAACGAGCTTTAGAAAACCACATAAAATTTTTATTTTCGAGTTTTGACGAGTTAGATGAACTCAAGCTATAGAAGAACACCACTGGGTCTTTTTACAATTAAACAAGACTTCGGTGGCAACTTTTTGCAAATAAAACCAAATTGCTCTTCCCCTATCAATGCAATTCAATTTTACCTGTGTAAAACCTTTGATGCCGTGCCTCTCGAGCTTCACCTCCAGATCCGGCGCCTCCGCCAGCTCCAGCAGCACATCCACCATGTCCCGGCTCACGTACCCCGCCGTGCTCCGCCTCCTCTCCTCGTGCTCGTCCAGAACCCTCTCCAAAAACCGGTCGAATTTCTTGCTAACCGCCTTCATCCTCCTCACGTACCCCTGCAGATCCAGCCACCCTACCGCCGGAATCACGTCGCCGACGTTCAAAACCCCGTTCAGGAGAAAAAGCTCGTCGATCATCCGCTTGAATTCGTCGGGAGAAACGACATCGTTTTGCCCCCCGTCGAGATACGTTTTCCCCAAAACCATCCGGCTAATGATGTTGAGGCTCAGCGTCGACAGCCGGTCCTTCAATTGGACGGGCTCACGGGCCGATTCGAACATTTTCTTCAACAGCGAGCCCAATTCCTCGGCCCGGATGTACTCGTAGGACTCGAGCCGACGGGAGCTGAAGAGCTCCATCAGGCACATGCGTCGAGCCTGGCGCCAGTACGGGCCGTAGGGGGACCACGTGATGTCGGAATAGTTGTAGGTTGTGTACTTGCCGGCGGCGGTCTTGGGCCGGGAAGCGAAGTTTACGTCCATTGTTTTGAGGAAGACACGGGCCGCGCGGGCCGAGGAGCCCACGACGACCTGTTGGGACCCGAACCAGAGGTGCATGATGGGCCCGTACTTGAGGGAGAGGTCGTGGAGGGATTGGTGGGGGAGGGGCCCGATCAGGTTGAGGTTTCCGATTATGGGCCAGGGTTTCGGGCCGGGCGGGTAGTTGGGCTTTTTTCGCCGGAGGGCCTTTGTGAGGAGGTGGGCGGAGAGGATTGCTAGTAGAATGACGGCGGTGGCCGTTGACCAAATTTGGACTTCCATTTGTTTTTCTTTTTGATAAAATTTAAAAATTGTTTAGATTAAACTTTTTTTTAATTGAAAATGAGGAGGGTTTTAGGTGGAGAGTCGAGTTTTTTGAGTGAATGTGATGAGGATTTATATGGGAGAAATGTGAGGTGTGCTAAAAGTGAAGGACCAAATTGAAATAATTGAGATTAATAGTGTGGAGATATTTTTTTTTTAATCATAGACTTTGGTGTAGAAGACTTGCAAGAACGATTGGTCTTGGTGGTAGGTTATCTGAATGATACTATAGGAATTTTGAAACAATTTCATATGAAGCTCTACAAGCAATTGTATGTATAGCAAATTAAGTTGTTGAAATCGAATGTTAGAAACTCGTCGGACCAAAATCCGAGCACTTGGTCGGTTATGTTTGCTATATTGACTCGGTCGAGAGTTGGTTGTTGACCGGTTGAACGATAAAAATCAGTTAGAATTAGTTAATAGTGGACTGTGATTTATTTTATTTATAAAGAGTTTTTAAATTACATTTATATATATACATTTTTGACATAAAATATATTACACATACATTTTAGTTTAGAGCGACGATAGTGAGTCTTAAGTACTTTCATATAGAAAACTCATGATGGGGGGCATAAATGGCTCGAACTCCAGCTGAGCTGTTAATATAATGAGCTGATAAGCGTGTTCGAGCCTCACTCGTTTGTCGAGACGAACTCAAGTCTAAACAAGCCAAATTATAAAAAATATATATATATATATATATATATATATATATATATTTT
>CACSLK010020742.1:9495690-9510382 GCA_902706635.1 Striga hermonthica | reverse complement strand
AAAAAAAAAAAAAAAAAAACTGAAAAAAAAGTGTCTAGAAGAAAGTTGGCCTATGAAGCTCACTGGTCGAAGGGTAAGAATTGAAAGACAACCCCAAAGCTGGAACAGCAAAAGAACTTTCCAGAAGCATCCTCTGCTGAAATGACTCAATTGCCCTTCCCCCTTCCATCAAGTCCTCCACAAACGAGAGGTAATATTTCTTGATCTTCTTCAGCATTAATTTCATGTACTTCACCCTCATCCATTTCAGCTTCGCCTTTCTGCAGAGCCTCGGGATGAAAAATCCGCGCTTTTTCCCGCCGAGTTGGGCGGTGGGGAGCCGCGGACGGCGGCGGCGGCGGAGGGTCCACCGGAAGGTGGTGGCGGGGTGGCGGTTGATGGGTGTTTGGTTGACGAGAGAATTGGTGTGTGAGGACATGATTTTCTTGTGGGTGAGGGAAAAAAGGGGGAAGTTTGACTTTGTTGGGATTCATGCGTTTTGTGTATATATAAAATTTTTGTATGTATTGACGTGGATGATTAGAAGGGCCCACTAGTAATTAGGCTTGAAAATGAACCGCTCGAATTTAGGGTGCTCGAGTTCCAGTCCTTAACGAGTAGAATCAAGTTCGGCTCTTTTAATAAACGAGCTTGAGCTCGAGTTCAGTTTGTTTCACAAATAACGAGCCGAATTATAGAAATTTGTATACAAAATTTCTTTTCGAACATAGCCAAACTCGACTCGTGAACCAAACTAGTTTTAAATGACTTCGAGCTCGTCTTGTTTTGCCAAACTCGAGCAGTACTGTATCAAAAAAAAAAAAAAATAACGTTTTACTAAAATAAAGGAGACATATAAACTATTAAATAGTGTATATATAATGATAGACTAGTATTAATACCCATGTACAATAAGGATATTGAGTTAACGAATATATGTGCAAAGTTATTTATGTCTAATAGCATAAATAATATAAAAACAACATCACGAAGTATAGATTTTCGCTATGTCAACATCCGAAGCGTGAGAATCTATTATCTAAGTTCTAACACGTTTTGAATTAATATATAGGGAGTGATTGTAACCAATGAGATAGAGATAGGCATTAAATTCATTCAAAGCTTTGCAATTTTGTTTCGAGGGATTTGGGGGATTGTGATATAATTTCACGGGGCCTCACCTAAAATTGCAAATCGACCCATATATATATAGGGAAATGTTATGGTCCCGTTACGGTACCATTCTGTCGGTGTTTTAACCGTTGGATCATTTATCTTATACTAACTACATGTGTATCCAACGGTTAAAACTCTTGATGGGACGGTACCGTAACGAGACTTTAGCATCTCCTATATATATATAGAGAGAGATATATATATATATATTTAATTTACTTTCTCTAATTTTACTTTATTTTGGATGGAGACGTTTTTGTTGTTGAATTAATCAAGTAGTCATACTTAGATGACGCTAGAAATAATAAATAATATTTAGTTGGTACCTTTTAATTTAATAAATGGTAATGATTTAGTGACCATTAATTTAATATATTTGCTCAAAAATAAATATTCATATGGGAAATTTTTAAAAAGTGTGACCGAAATATTATAATACCGAGACGATTGATCATATCTATATTTCTCTGTATTATAAAGTTTAAGATTCAAAGTACTAAGTACAACACCCGTGCTTGTTGAAAAATTATTTTTGAATTTAAAAATTAATGAAAAAAAAATATTTTAAATTTTATTTATTTTTTTACAAAGAATGTCTATTATTACATATTTTAGAATGATACTTGTTACTTGTGCAACTTACATGCGTTATTTCATTATTGTTATAAGGATAAATATAATTTATTTCTTTATACGTACAATATGGATGTTAAATCGAAGTTCATTAAGAGATGATTAATTTGAAATATTAGGTAAAAAATAAAAAAAAAAGTTATTAACTTTTAAAATGCATTTACATTTCAATAGTTATAATAAAAAATGATATCAAAATGCAGTTAATACATATACATGTAACATCACCACAAATAATCAACATATTTAAAAATAATCCGGATTTAATTATTTTTGGGTTGGAAGTAAAATAAAGATTTACCCAAACTTAATAACGAAGCATATAATTTTAGCAGATAGTGCAAACATGCTACTTAGACTCAGCACCGTTCTAAATTAATATATAGGGAGAATTTTTAAACTTCAACTTGATGGGTTGCGTTGAGCTCACGAATATTTTGTGTAAGGAGATTCAATTTTTTTTTTTAATGCTTAATTAAATTGAAATGAAAAAAAAAAAAATCGAAGATAAAAACGACAGACACAAAACAATTCCCATTAGTTTGATTTATAACCCTAAAATCAAAATTGTATTATTAATCTAAATGATTGATTAATCATTAGAACAGGTAAATTCCATCATTGAAAAGAAATTACGCGTATTTTATTGACATTTCTAATTATATCATTTTTTTTTTTTCCTTCTAAACTTACTTTAATTTAGTAGCTAGTGGTTTAGTTTTAGTCATTACAAATTAGATTACTCATCCATAATTTTGCTATAAAACCAACAGTTGGTTCTAAGTGGAGCCAATTTTTTATATATAACAAGTAAATCTAACATATTATCTGATTACTTAAATAACAATAGTATAATTTTATTAATATGGTAAGTGTATTTGTTGTATAGAAGGTTGGCTCCACTATGGAGTCAACTGTTGGCTTCACAGTAAAACCTAACTCTGGCTCTTAAACTTGATGAAACGAATTTCGCAGAAGCTACGAGGGAGTGGGCTTTTAGCAAGAAAAAATTTACACGTGAGCGACTCTAACGACTAGGCGGGTCTAGAGTTGTTAAACAAATTGAGTCGTTGTGTAATATCTTAGATTATGTTTAGTAAAACTGACTGATAAGCTATCTTATAGCTTATCTTTAATTTTAGAGCTTATAGCTCATGACTTAGGTTATGTTTGGTAGACAAA
Organism: Striga hermonthica; assembly: GCA_902706635.1. Classification (NCBI taxonomy): domain Eukaryota; kingdom Viridiplantae; phylum Streptophyta; class Magnoliopsida; order Lamiales; family Orobanchaceae; genus Striga; species Striga hermonthica. Next base: position 9,507,412 of record CACSLK010020742.1, on the reverse strand, counting down.
TAAGCTAACTTATAGCTTAGTTGGTTAGCTTATAAGCTCCTTGTATTCAAATAAGTCTCGTTTGGTAGGACGAACTTTCTTAAAAAACTCGAGCTTATTTGATAAGCTTCCTTAGGTAGCTTTTCAAATAAAATAAGCTAGTTGAATTTTTTATTCCAATTAGCTTATCAGTTAATTTTACCAAATATTTTTATCATATAAGCTAGCTTATGAGCTATAACTCATAAGCTATAAGCTAAAAAATTAGTGATAAGCTATAAGCTAGCTTATCAACTAGTTTTACCAAAACATAGCGTTATAGTAGAAAAGCTAGTTTATATGATAAATTTAAGTGTTTGGTAAAATTAGCTGATAAGCTAGTTGGAATAAAAATTTTAACGAGCTTATTTGAAAAGCTACCCAAATAAATTTATCAAATAAGCTCAATTTTTTTTTTTTCGTCCTGCCAAACGGAATTTATTTGAATACAAGAAATTTATAAGCTAACCAAATAAAATATAAGCTAGCTTATTTGTCTACCAAACATTGTCTTAGTTCGATTCATAAAAGCTCGAACTCACTTATTTAAATGAGTCGAGCCGAGTGAATTTGTCTGCAAAAAGCTCTTATTTATTTGTGGTTTTTACTTTTAAATAGAACAATCGAGCCAAAAACTTGTTCGAGAATAACTCGTTTAAAATTGTAGATTTGTTAAACAAAAATGGACCGATTGAACTTTCATGAGCTTAAATGAACCGTCTCGTTTACAAAAATAACATAATAGCCATAAGCTCGCTAAATGAGGGAGTGATACTTGTATTCTGGGATATACCACCATCTTTTGCATATTTAGCTTAGGAGTCCTATGTAAATTGCTTTTTTTTTTTTTCCGAAACGATAGACTATGTAAATTGCTTACTCTTAAATTAATTTATTTATTAATTTGTTCTATTTATTTTTCCTATAGTTACATGTTATTACACATAACAAAAAAATGGAAAAATGCAATATTAAAATAAAATCATACCCAACCTATTTATAAACCAGTTATATTTCAAATAATAATGCATTTTAGGACCTGAAATATAAAAATAAATCATAAATCAAGCATCTATAAACATTTAAAAATTAGTATTTTGTAATTAAAAGAGACACTTCGTAGATGTGTAAAAAAGAAAAGGTTATAGGCGAATCGCATAATTTTCTCTCAATTACTACTACTACTACTGCTATTTTTGTACGATTTGGTTATTAGAAGATTAAGAAAATTACACTATTCACCTACCAATCTCTATTTGTTTACTAAAATCACAAAGTTTTTATTCTTAATTGCAATTACACTAACTTTCACGGCTTATAAATAGTTGATTTAAGATTTATTTTTATTATTAGATCTAAATTGCATTATTTTTTAGGTTATGGTTGATTTATCAATAGTTTGGGTATGATTTTGAAATTTAATATTAAATATTGTATTTTTCCAAAAATATGAAAAAGTTAAAAACGTATAGTAAAGTCGTAAAAATGGTTTTAAGATTTTTTAACCAACAATTAAGTTGGCCCAAACCTACAGATCTAATCCATATTCCGAATTCCAGCTTTCACACAGATCCACCCCACCTTTCTGTCTCAACAATGGCGGCTCCACCCATTTTCAGATCTTCCTTCCTCTCCACCAAACCCCCTCCGCAGGCCAGTCCCATCCCTCGCGCCGCCCCTCACGCCGCCTTCACCATCCGCGCCACCGCCACCTCCTCCGACCATCCTTCCCCCGCCGCATCCGCCTCCGCCCCGCTCAAGCACCGCCGCCCCGCGGACGAGAACATCCGCGACGAGGCCCGCCGCCGCGCCTCGTCCCACGGCTTCTCCGCCAAGTATGTTCCCTTCAACGCCGACCCATCCTCCACCGAGTCATACTCCCTCGACGAGATCGTCTACCGCAGCCGCTCAGGCGGCCTCCTCGACGTCCAGCACGACATGGACGCGCTCCGCAAGTTCGACGGCGAGTACTGGCGCTCCCTCTTCGACTCGCGCGTGGGCAAGACCACCTGGCCGTACGGGTCGGGCGTCTGGTCCAAGAAGGAGTGGGTCCTGCCCGAGATCGACGGCGACGACATCGTGAGCGCCTTCGAGGGGAACTCCAACCTCTTCTGGGCCGAGCGTTTTGGCAAACAGTTCCTGGGTATGAGCGATTTGTGGGTCAAACACTGCGGGATTAGCCACACGGGCAGCTTCAAGGACCTGGGCATGACCGTCTTGGTCAGCCAGGTCAATAGGCTCCGTAAAATGAACCGACCATTGGTGGGCGTTGGCTGTGCCTCCACGGGTGACACGTCTGCCGCCCTATCCGCCTACTGTGCTTCCGCAGGAATCCCATCCATCGTTTTCCTTCCGGCCAATAGGATCTCAATTGCCCAGCTTGTTCAGCCAATTGCAAACGGTGCGTTTGTTCTGAGTATCGATACTGATTTCGATGGCTGTATGCAGTTGATTCGTGAGGTCACGGCCGAGCTGCCTATTTACCTGGCCAATTCATTGAACAGCTTGAGGCTCGAGGGCCAGAAAACTGCCGCAATTGAAATTCTGCAGCAGTTTGACTGGCAGGTGCCTGACTGGGTGATTGTCCCTGGTGGAAACCTTGGAAATATATATGCCTTTTACAAAGGCTTCCGAATGTGCAAAGAACTCGGGCTCGTGGATAGGATTCCGAGGCTCGTGTGCGCTCAGGCCGCGAATGCTAATCCTCTTTACTTGCATTACAAATCGGGTTGGAAGGATTTTAAGGCTGTTAAGGCCGAAACAACATTTGCCTCGGCCATTCAGATTGGGGACCCGGTTTCTATTGATAGGGCAGTTTTTGCCTTGAAAAATTCAAATGGGATTGTTGAGGAGGCAACTGAGGAGGAATTGATGGATGCCATGGCACAGGCGGACTCGACTGGGATGTTTATCTGCCCCCATACTGGTGTGGCTTTGACTGCACTGATTAAGTTGAGGAATAGTGGAATTATTGGGCCCACAGATAGAACAGTCGTGGTGAGTACGGCTCACGGACTGAAGTTCACACAGTCCAAGATCGATTACCATTCGGGGGAGATTAAGGATATGACTTGCCGGTATGCAAACCCGCCCGTGCAGGTGAAGGCAGATTTTGGTTCGGTTATGGATGTGTTGAAGAAATATCTACTCAGCAAGGATTCTTGAGAAGGGGACTTGGTAGAGTGTTGTGTTTTGTGCTCCTGTATCTCATGTTGCTGTAAAGCAAGCAAAGCAGGTTAGCTGCGGTAGTTTCGTTATGATTGCTGTTTTTTGTTCTTGGGCTTATGCTGATTAGAAGTTATGTTAGTTTTTTCCTGGATGGATTTTTATAAGTGATGTGTACCGGTAGCTGGGTTTTGACTATGAAGAGCTGTATCTGTGACAGAATGTGTTGGGATTTCTGTTTTAATAAAACTAAGTTTATGAATTGATTGGTTGCTTTAGAGCTTTTTAGCATCTGTTTTTGTGCGGGGTTTGTATTTGGTTCCATTTTGCTCCGTGTAACTGGGAATTTCTGTGTCCCTGAATCGTGTTGTGCTTTGTGATGGTTGTGCCATTCATGAATATTGGAGCCTATACATGGAAATAAGTACCAATAAGGACTTATCACCTATGGCACAAGCTATGCCCAAATTAAAACAATTCACTCACTGGGAAAGAAATTTCAAACAAATACATTATTTAAGTTCATGGATAGAAGACTATCTGCCACGAACACACTGGTCAATGAAAGACTTGAATTTTCCTCTCACATCAGATTTTATCACCAACTCTTCTCTGTAGTAGTGAATGATCTGTTTTCTGCTTCTTCAAATCTGTTCTTTGCCCACTTTGGATAATAAAAAGAAGATACCATGTATATTTTGATATTCTCCATCGTCTTGGATATACAAAGATCCTCGTTCAGCTTCAAAACCATCTTACAGTAAGTTATTTCCTGCAACGAAGATAAGCAAAATTACTATCCAGTATCCATTAAAATCCAACATTAACTTCTGTTAGAAACAGGGTATTTGATATTTAACAAGGTTTGCCTGATTTGAACTTGAAAGTTAGGTCTAGCCAAGATTTCCTCCGGAACTTGGTTTTCCGGGTTGAGAACAACTTTCACCTGAAGACATTCATTCCCAAATCCCAAGAGCTTCATGTTCCTCCACCATTTCCTTCACAGATATGATGGCAGAATCCATACATCTGTCCAAATTCAATAGATTTAAGTGTTGGTATATCCCCTATTTCCTCCAATGGGATCTTTGACCACCGTCTAAGCCTAAATATTCCTCAATGACCGATAGCGTACAAGTACCGTGAAGGAAAGGTGAAAGCTTCACTCAGCTCTTAAAGACGAGTCAAATTGAATCGAACCGCTCCGTGGGCATTATCATTGTGACTTGTCGGTATATTCCCTATTTCACCCCATGTACATTGGTTGTCTGATTGTTTTACTTCAACTCATATCTTGAATTTCAAATAAGTGACCGCTATAAATTTGCAGCTGGACATTTCTTTGACTGAACTCGTTCAACTGGACGTGCCTAAGCTGGGTCATCCTCCAACTGTCTAGTGGCGGTTGTTATAAATTACAGTTTGTCCGATTCACGACTAGTGTCAGTAAATTCCATATCCCTTAAAGTGAGGAAGGGAATCCCAACCCCAGCACTTTAGCTGCAATGGCAAGATGGCGCGTGTCAACTGGCTGAAAAACTTCTTCTAGGGAACACTCACCGCTCCATCTTCTAAGTAAGTGCTCATCGAGTTTACCGATCACATTCAGCACACTCAACAATATAAGAGCGCGAATCGATACAGCTTCTTTCAAGAACATATTTGATGATACTTGTCTTTGATAAATTAGAATATAGGTGTATGCTATACATGGAATTCACTAATTATAAGCTCTATAACAGCTTTTGTGATTGAGGTGCAACTGAAGATGCTCAAACACTGGATTCTTTATTACATTGAACGATTGTGAACGTGGGTAAGAGAGTTCTCCGCCTCATCTTGCTAAAACACATTTCATGTCTTAAAGCGACCGCTTTCTTCAATAGAACTGGTGACATACATAGTGAAAGCGTGTTAAAGCAAGGGTCACACAGCGAACAAAAAATGTTGAAGCGAGGTTCGATGCATTTGAAAAATATGATTCAATTTTATTGAGGAAAGACAGCAAGCGAGTTGAACAATGCATCTGAGAGATATGATTCGCTTTTATTGAGAAAAGACAAGCAGCGAGTGATCATCCCACTAAGCTCTCTCCTCGTAATTGGGTCTGCAAGCGCAGTGTAGCTTCAATCTCAAGCCCCACATTTCCAAGACCCTCATATTCGTCGAGTATCTCCTTTGCAGAGAGCACGACAGAGTCTGAACAATCGTGTATCTTGATCCACCTAATCCTCGGTAAATCCCCTATTCCCAAAGGTATCTCCTTCAGCTCGTGTAGGTACATTAGTTCGAGACGCTCGAGGCTCGGGAAGTGCGTGGGCCCTGCTATCCAGCACTCCAGATCCCAGCAGTTGGAGATGCCCAAGTATTTCAGGCTCCGTAATCCGCCCTCAGCTGTTTTCCACTCGGGCCCCACAAACGAATGTATATCTAGCTGGAGCGCCTCGAGATATGGCAATGGGCCTATTTTTGTCGTCATGTCCTCCCAGCCGAGGCGCGTGCCTTCCAGAGTCAGCTTTTTCAGTGAAACAGGGAACGCGATCAAGTCCCTTGCCAGCTCACTTTGCCTCGGCACCCCGGGCCAGAGAAAAGAACATGAAAGGACTTCCAACTTGCGTAGCCAGCTGAGATTGTTGAGGCCGTGGTTTGGTGACAAGTCTTCGATTTTCTCGTAATCTATTCCCAACTTTTTGATATTTGGGATTTTCTTAACCATTTCTTCACCGCACGTGAAGTTATATACGGTCTCGAGCGTTTCAAGACTGTACATGACCACTGAACCATTTTCTTCCTCCACGGTAGGAGGATCTGTGAGCTTGAGCATGTCTACCTTGACACGTACGAGTTGGGGCATCTGCCAAATGTCGAGCACAGGCCAGTTACGGTCATTACAGTGTTCGTTCCAGTCCGAGTTAATTATTAGGGTCCGTAAGTTCCAGAGCCGGTAAATTGACTGAGGAAACTCACGCGCCGGCAGTTTAGCTACGATGGCCAAGTGGCGCGAGTTAACGAGATGAAAAATATCTTCGAGTGGGCGCGCGCTCCAGCTGCTCGAGCTCTCGTCGAAAAATTCGAATTCATCTACCGAGTGCAGAACCCTCAGCAATCTAAAAGGAATTACCGAAGGTAAAGCTCCGTCGACATTACATGTCAGAGTACGAGCGCGTGATGCAGATTGTACGACTTCAGGAAGCGGACGAGGAATGTATTCTTTTTCCGATGTGGATTGGTGAATGCCGATACGGCGTTGGGCGAGCCAGCTTTGACCGAGGTCAAGGCCAAGGCCGCCCGTTGTTTCCATCGTGCGTAGGAATTTGCATTTCTCGGCTTCTTTTATGCATAGGTCCCTCAGGAGATCGTGGATAGTGCAGCGTTTTATTTTTCTTGTACGGCCCGTAGTATGAATCTGGACAAGATTTCTAAGGACGAGATCATGTAGGCACAGTTCTCTGGCAACTGTTTCCAAGCTTTGGCTCTTACCTTCGACACGACTCACGAATCCTTCGGCAACCCATAGCTTGATGAGTGTCGGGACGTGAATCTTGTGATCCTCTGGGAAAATCCCCATGTAGAGAAAACACGGTTTTAGATAGATCGGTAGTTGATTGTAGCTCAGTTGCAGTATCTTAAAGCAACGCTCCCCGTCCTCTGAACTCACAATCGAGCTCAAATTTTCCGCAACGTGTTGCCAGTGTTGGCTTGTTCGTTCGGACTTCGCCAAGAGTCCTCCGATCACGACAATGGATAATGGGAGGCCTCTGCAGTTTTTTGCAATGTTCTTACCGATCTCTTCAAGTTCTGGAGGGCACTCTTCTTCCCGAAACACGCATCTACGGAGCAGATTCCAGCTTCTGTTGTGATCCAGAAAATTCATGAGAATGAAATCCTGAGGATTCAGTTGAACACCGATTTTCACCAGCCTGGTGGTCATCAAAACTCTGCTCCGGTTATTGTTCTCCGGAAAGAACGGCTTCACTTTATCCCAAGCTTCGATATCCCACATGTCATCCATCACAATTAGGTATCGTCGGCCAAATAAGCATTTATATACTTTCTCTCCTAGCTCTTCTTCGCTCATTTGGCCCAACTTGTCCCCGCTTTTCAAACAGAGAAGGACTTCTAACAGAATCTCTTTCGAATTGTACTCTTGAGAAATTGTAGCCCATCCACGAACATCAAAGTATTGCACGATGAGCGGATTTGCGTAAATATTTCTCGCAAGAGTGGTCTTGCCAATCCCGCCCATGCCGCAAATCGGGTAGATTTGGCGTCCGGAATTTTGGCCGGTCAGCTTATCCATAACGTAGTTCATGACACCATCAAAGCCCACCATCAAAGAAGAAGAAGAAGAAGTTTTTGAAGAAGGAGAAAAAGAAGTTCTTGATGAAGAAGTTCTTGAAGAAGAAGAACCCTCCTCGATTTTCTCGGCCTTCTCTTTAATATCAGTCGCGTCTTTTGCGATGGAATCAAAGTCATGCATCACTTTTTGTAACGTTCGGAACAACGAGTCATCATTTGTAGTGATGCTAGCTTTGCCAACACGATCGGCTATACGGGATTCGATAATATCCTCAGCCTCGTAAGCTGCTTCAGCCATACGCTCCTCCAAGGCATCATTAGTATGTTTATGGAGAAAATATAGCAAGAAATTAACCTTTTCGATTAGAGGTTTGATTTGAAGGTTGTCGAGGGAGATCGGCGGGCGAGGATGGTTTTGGATTTGGTCTATGGTGTGCCTAAGAGAAAGCAGAGCTCCAAAAGCTGCCATGGATGAAGCAATAAAGCTAGGAAGATTTTTCTCAAAGACTGGGGGAGAAGAAGAACAAGAACAAGAACAAAGAACAAGGAACTGTTAATGATAAACACCAATAAGTGAGTGGACCTACATGTACCCACTAGCTTTAGTAACTTTCGGTGTATGTTTTGATCATTTTAAAATATGAAGAAAGTGGAAATTAGAAAAAAAAAAAAGTTGTGCTGCAACTAGACCTGGCCAGGGGCCGCCCGGCCCGGACACGACCCAGCCCGGCTAACGGGCCATTGACCCGGCACGAGTATAGGTCCGTGCCGGGTCTGGGTCATTGTTTTCGAGCCCGGCGACTCAGCCCGGGTATTGGCCATGTCTATCTGCAACCATTATAAAATTGTTGATAATTTCCAAATTCACCCTTTGGAGCCCTTTGTTTTAAACTAGTATTTTTTAAGTTATAAACAACTTGGCAATATGAGACAGTTAAAGCATTACATCCAATCAATTGATCTGCCCCATGCTTGTGAACATCATTAGCATGCAAGAAAGTGAACATTTCTTGATGAAAGATTCAATTGTGATAATGATCATTACATTGTTTTTAATTCAACTGTTTTTTGATAAAACATTAATTAGAATTTTACTGTGTTTTTGGACTTTGCAATATGGAAATCAATTATATCCTCTGCTTCGTAAGCTGAATTAGATATACTTATATGTGAATAATTTTCAAAAAAACTTGTTGGAATATCACTTGTGAGTTGTCCCACATAAATTTGATAGGGTAAATGAGTATAGTTTATAAGCCTAGTGGGCTACTCATCTCTTCACCAATTTGTTTCGGGATGGAACCTCACTTGGGCTTCATTTGAAATAACCCTTTTATGGCACACTTCGCATGTGTGGGACTGTACTCGTTTTGTCCTCGGTTTGAGAAAACTCTTGCAAGAAAGTAAGGCTCTCTGTTATGGATTGAATTTGCAGTTTCTGAAGAGAAATTGGAGGGAGGGGATGGCTCTGTATCTGCTTGATGGGTATGCATAAGAGAAGCTAGAGCTGCATAAGATAAGCTGCCAACTCTCTCAGGCAAAGTCCAGGCAGCTTTTGGTAACAAATGTGCTATCCACACATTTTATTTTATATTTTATTTTATTTTATTTTATTTTATTTTATTTTATTTTATTTTTTTATTTTATTTTTTTGCGTGTGTCTGTGTGTGTGAAAATTCTCTCTTTTTTGGTAAACTGGTTGAGAAGGATTGATGAACTTTTTAGGACCTGTCATTATGCTTTTTGGAAAATTTTCCCTCCATTATTGCATAATTCAATCTAAGACATGTTTGTTGGATTAGTCATTGTTGGAAATGCTCGCCTACCCACTGTGGTCACATTTTACCAGCCACGTATCAAAATCTCGTGTCCTATGTGTATATGGTATGTTAATCTCTGGTTGGAATATTAACCCGTGTCCACAGTTTGCAAGAGCTGGACTGTGTTGCTAAATAGGATTATAAGACAATCAATTTACACAAAATGAATACCAATGACTATCCACCTTGCAGCAACCATGTTAGTAACACATTTTCTGGAAAATTTATTTGGTAGGATACAAATTTTGAGCTGAAATACTTCAATGTTCCCAAGATCAATCCACTTGTTCCTTTACTATATATGTTAGCAGAAACTCCAGCAAAAGTCCGAACACTGATTTTATTCCGACCAAAATCCAGCCAGCTTTCAGAGTAATCGGTTCGAGAACGACACGATGTAAATGAATAGATAAAGAACTCAAACCACAAAGACATTGCAGTAAAGAAGAGGTGTAGGATCAGTAAACTGTATGCTATTTGACTAAGCACAGATCACTACTTTGATTTCTATATATTATTTCAATCAAAACAATACAACCACAGCTCCAACTCAAACTCCACACCAAATGTTCATATCTTATTATACAGCAAACCAAAAAACCAGTTTCCACACTCCTTTATCCTCCATTGATGGGCACTCACACATCCAAAAATGGGTTTATAGCAAAAAAAAAAAATAAAAAAATCATATTCTTTGAGAGAACTGAGTTGCACCAGTACCTGGACCAAGCCCAGACAAACCTACTTCTCTTTTCTTCATGGAATGGATTTTCTCCATCTTCAGCTTGGCCCGGAAATTCGTGATGAAACTCTCGGCTTTTGTATTCACATCCGGGCTCTGGCAGAAATTTGGCGAGCCCCCGTCGTCTGTGTCCGGCGACCCGCTTCTGGAGCTTTCTATGCTGTCGATTCTGACGTAATCTCCATGCACCACGAATTTCCAGGCGGGGGTTTTGAAGAATCCTGGCGGCGGAGGTGGAGGAGGCGGCGGGATGAGGTTGTTCAGTGGAGATTCGCCGCTGCTGTTTGAGGTTTCCGGTGGCTTTGATGGCGGCTCGTCGGTGGTTGGTGGTGCGGGGTAGGAAGTGGGTTCCAGTTGTGGCTCGAGTGTCACTTTTATGATTCTCTTTCTCTTATGTTTCTTGGATGAGAACAGGTTCTGGAAGACCGACTGTGTAGGAGGAGGTGGTGGTGGTGGTGGTGTTGGCGGCGGGATCTGGAAGATCGATGGAGTTTGAGCCTCGTGAAGAAGAGGATCTAAGTGGTCGGCGCTCTTTTGCCTCTGCTTTTTCTTCCTTTTCTGGTAAAGAGAATTCAAGAAATCTTTAGTAGGGTTTCCCTTCCGGTCGCTGTTACTGCTCTTTAGCGGCGGCGGCGGAGGAGCTGACGGCGGAGTTGCTGCAATGTGATAATTCACTTCTGCATCTTTCTTCCTTTTCCGACCCGATTTCTCCTTTCTCCGCGCCCCTCTTTGATACGTCCGCTCTACGCTTTCATCCGGCACAGCCGGCGACCTCTGTGCTTTGATTGGATCCGACGGTTCTGAATCTTCCTCCTTCAGCCTCGCGCCCGATACATCCCTCGTTTTCGGATTTTCTTCAGGACAAGGCGCTGCCACTTCCGCCGCCGCCGCCGCCAGCGACGGCTTATTAATTTCGCCTCTTTTGGATTTTGTCAGCAATGTATCAACAAAAACGGTCTTACTCTGCGCCGGTGCTCTCAGATGCTCAACGGCTTCTAAGCTCCGGTGGCGGCGGTGGAAACTACTCCTACCCGGCTCCGGATCCGGGTCGGAAATCCAAATACGGCCCGTATCAACGTGAATGTCGTCAAAATACCTCCTCCGGTAATAATCTCCGTAAGACCAATAATCGGTCGCCGGAAAATCACGCAGGTCGGGGTACGAGCTGCTGTTCCTCGTCAAGATTGAATTTTTACGCTCCAATTTAGCTTCATAATCAGAATACTCATACCAATTGCTCGAATTCGAAAGATTAGACTTCCGCCTCTCAAGTGTTCCGTAATTGGATTTGATTCCATCCTGTTGTTTACTGGGAGAATATTGAAACTCGACATAATTATTAAACCTCTCCTCGTTTTTGTTTCTGCTTAGAAACCCAAACACCACAGCCACCAAAACAAGAACAATGTTCAGAGAATCCCAACTCTTCTTCACACTGTTGGGCCTGAAGATCTGAGAGCTGAGAGAAATGGTTGAGGGCAGAATGAAAACCAAGAAAAACACAGCTGTTACCAGCAGGAGGAAGACCACCAGCCCGGAGCTGAGGAACATTGCAGAGGCGCGGCGGCGGAGGCGGTCCCCACGGCGGGCATTGGTGGTGCTTTGGACCCAGAATGGTGTTAGGTCCCCTCCATCTCCATCCTCCATTTGGGTTTCTCTGTGTGTGATATTGATATTC
>CACSLK010020742.1:9473114-9487647 GCA_902706635.1 Striga hermonthica | reverse complement strand
ATTTGTTTGACATTTTCACCCATTGAGGGATATAAATTTGGTGGGGTATAGAAATTGCTACATGGCTTCACTTGATTGGTTTCTTCTTCAAGTAATTCAAATGTTTTGAGCTTCCTTAATTCTAAGTTTTTGGTATTTGATGTGCATAAAAAATCACTTTGGTTGGGTAGTTACTTTATAAAAATAAAATTGGACATGTTCCAAATGTAACTTGTACCAATAGGAGTTTGATAGAAAAAGCATTGTTAGTAGGTCACCTTTATTATAAGTGGCCATTGTTGAGAAATCATACACACACAATGCAATTTTTAAATTATATATTATGTATTTATTTTGAATGCAAAATTATGTGCATATGTTTAACCAAACAATATATACACATAAGTGTATATAATATATTCATAATTGTTTTAGGTAATTGCCTAGCATGTAAATATGCAATTACATACACAACAATCATACATACATGTAATTATGAGTGATATATATAATTTAATCAATTATTTCATACTTTAACAATTAAAAACATCAATTTAAAATTATTTTTGCAAATCTAAACATTAATGTAAAACCCCACCACATATAGCTAGGTGGCATCTATTGATTCGAAAAAATATAAAATAAAAAATAAAAATAATAGCCCACCTAAAACACTAATTAAAAATAAAAAAGTATCCTAGTCACAACTCATGACTCATCATTCTATGGCACCTAACCCTATAGACAAGGGACCTCTCTCAATAGCGTCAAGACACGTCTTCCATATTTTATATATCTACCCCTACCACCGCCACCTGGCCGACCACCGCCCACCTGCCGCCGTCGTTGAGCACCTGCCGCCGGCCAAATTTTAACTCTCACAATGGCCTCTGATATTGAACAATTTTTTTCAAAATGCATTGCAATATTTATTTTTCTTTTTGGGGGATCCAATAGCTTATATAATATATGCATCCATAGAAATCAATAAAGTGGACACTAGGACTGCAAACTAGTTGAGCCAAGTCGATCATTGAACTCGACAGAAAACACAAACGCTTGAGATATGCTCGAAGTCATCGTCTTGAATTTATTACTTCAAGTTCGGCTCGAAATTTTTAATTAAAAGATGTCTAGTTAGGTGTATTTATGTAATTTTACATATATTCGAGCAACTCATCAAGCGCATAGAGCATACAAACTACGTATAGGGAGCGAGCTCGAGTTCGATTCAGGTTCTGATTCGAGGGCTTCTTGTGGCCCTCACAGTTACTGAATCACAATATAACAATTTGAAAAAAAAAAAAAATACACATACACACACACACACACACTAGGTTTTTATTCCAAAATTTGATGATATTTGAAAAAAAAAATAAAAAAAAAAAGAGAAGAAGAATATGTGTGCTAGTGTGTGTATATAATATATGTATATATATCATTTCAATTTCCCTCCACTCCTTCAATAATTTTTATAGAAAAGTATAAAAAGAAAAGAGAGAAAAAAATGTAAATATTATGACTTGATCATGTAACATTTCAAGAGAACAATTATATTAAAAACTGCAAGTATGACTTTGAATTATTATTATCATTATTATTATATTATTATATTATTCCTAAATAACTCCTTTCCGAAATTTTCTACACGCACACCAAACTCAAAGGCGGTCAAAGGTCAAATATTTCCATTTTCCCCATCAAATCACACAATTAATCAACTTCCGTTCATTAAAATTCCTCCACCGGCAAGGCTTTGCGTGCATGCATGGCGGAGCCACCGCGTTCCGCCGCTGCCACAACATTTTCCCATGCAGCTTGCCAACTCGTATCAATTTGATTAATCAAACAGAATATATACCCAAAGAGGAAAAAGAAAGAAAAAGGGACATAAATTCTCGAACATGTCGAATTTCGACCAGAATTACTCGCAAGAAGGCAAGATCGTTATTTCGGCAGCTGTGGCAATCGACAAGGACAAAAATAGCCAATTCGCCGTTAAATGGGCCATCGACAAACTGAGGTTGAAGGATAAACGGATCATCCTCGTACATGTTAGAACAAATTACAGTTTTGATTCAGGTGGTTCTTGTTAAAATTTCCTTTTTTCTTTTTTCTTTTTTCAATTTTATTTCAGATTCAATTTATTTATTTTTTTTTTATTTTTTTTTTTTTTTGGTGTTATGCAGCTGTTCCTAAAGAGGGTCGAGAACCTACACAAGCTGAAACACAACAGTTGTTTCTACCTTACCGCAGTTTTTGTGCTCGAAAAGGGGTAATTAATATATATATATGTACGAATATTTATTAGAAGTTATGATCGTCTGTCTGATGGTTAGAGTTGCCTAACAACAGTCTTATCTAAGATCAAAACTTCCTTCTCATGTATTGAGTTGTTATTAGATTCGTGCAACTGAGGTGATTCTTCAAGATCATGACGTGGCAAGGGGACTTGCCGAATATATCAGCATGAACTCCATCACGACAATCGTGCTTGGAGCCTCAAGCCGAGCTGCCATATTGAGGTATACATATATATATGGCCTGCGATTTTCACATCAAGCCACAAATTTTTCGCACTCGTTTTTGTAAAATATTTGAGCCTTTTTGTGACTTTGTGTAATATAATGCTACATTTCTTGTGTTCTCCTTACTTAAGAAACTAGATGCAGATATAGCGAAAGTTATGAGAAGGGAGTGTTAAAAAGGGCTGCTCTTCTTTTTTGTAAGAAGTTATTCGCAACGGCCGAAAATTAAGAGTTCGTCGTACAAAGTGAATGTTTTTTTAATAGCTAAATGTTGAGAATCATTTTTATTTTGTTTTGTTTCCTACAGAGCATTTAAGAATGCAGATGTTCCGAGTTCAGTAGCGAGATGCGCACCGGATTCTTGCACAGTGTATGCAGTGTCGAAGGGCAAAGTCGTAAAACTCAAATCCGGTAGTCAACCAGAGACTCCGAGCAGCTCGACAAGTTCCGTACCCCGGAATGCGTTGTTCTCACCTGCCGATAATTCAAGCCAATCGAGTTATTACCCGTAAGAACGTTTATAAAAAAATCATGATATTAACCGGAGTGAAAAGTCTAACATAATCACAATTAGGAGATCGCATAATAGTATACGAGGTGACCTGCGGCATAGGGCTGCAAACGAATCCGAGCGGCTCGCGACCGAACTCAAGTCGAGCTCGAGCAGCTCGCGTATGTTATTGAGTCGATCTCGAGCATAGGTTTTGGAAGGTCGAGCCGCTCCCAAGCGGCTCAATATACGTACTGAACTACTGAAATACCCCTTATTTATAAATATTACAATATTTTATATATGTACTTAATGGTAATTGTACTTGAAATTCGAGTCGAACTCGAGCAGAGCTCGAGCAATCCTTCTAGCATTTTGATTTCAATCGATCTCGAGCGATTCTCTTCTTTTGTCGAATCGAACCGAGCTTCATAAATCGAGCTCGAGCGAAAAAAAAAAAAAATCAATCTTGCTCGACTCGGCTCGACTCGTTTGCAGCTCTATATCCGCCTACGATTAAGCTGAACTACATGAGTAGAACTAACCTGGATTTTCCTTAATTTCCAAATATACGAATCACAGGCCGGAGAGCTGGAAAAGCCCGAACTCCGAGGTATCATCCTTTGACATCGGAAACCAATCGAGACAATCGCCAGATGGCGCCAAAAACATGATTCCTCTCTACTCGGGAACAAATACTATCAGCCGAGAATACCACCAAAACCAAACACCTCAAAAGGAAAGATCGTACGGCAGTAAATCGACTGCAGTCCAAAACGCGGCCAACAGCGAAGAATCGGAAAAACACAGCAACACAAAATACTCAACGCCTTATGACTCGGATAACACGAGCTACGGAGGCTCGACTTCTTACTACAGCAACTACAGCTCGTCGCCCGTAAACTCAAAACCCGGTGAATCTGATTTTGGACACATGGCAAACAGGCAGGCAAACAACAGCAAGATCTCGAATTTAATGCAGTCCTTGAACAACATGAGCCTTGAGGTTCGGACGAGAGGGAGCCCCGGTTACTCGATGTCTGAGTCGAGCGATGTTTCGGAAGGGATGAGTTTCCCTTCGGATGTCTCGTTTGAGGTTATGGATCATCACCGGGTTTCGGATTCTTCCAGGAGCTCGACATCCTCACAAACCGCGGTAAGTACTTGCCAAAAAAAAAAAAACTTTGGTCCCATAATTTAGTATTTGATCCCATAAAAACTTGTTTCTTCATTTTCTGCTGAATCTTATAGCATTGGGAACAATTTTTTGCAAATTATAGGCCAAAAAGTGAAATATTATACCTCACCACATAAAACCTTTAATCACCTTCATCTTTTAACTATACAGCAAACATATACACACCAGGAAATAGATGATGAGCTGAGGAGACTGAAGCAAGATCTGTATCAAATCACAATGAAGTACAACTTCGCAAATCAAGAAGCAGCAACAGCTAGAGACAAGGTACACACACGATTATAGACATTAAGTACATATATATTCTTCACGAAAATGATAAACCGAATCATTGTGATGTCAAATTTAGGTCAGAGGCCTCGTCCAATCGAAACTCGATGAAGGAAGCAAACTGGACGAGGCAAGGCAAGCCCACGAGGCTGCACTGGCTATTGTTGAGCGAGAGAAGCTGATGTGTAAAGCAGCAGTCGAGGTGGCTCACAAAGCACAGCGTATAGCCGAGCTCGAGTCAGAGAAAAGAAAGCATGCAGAATTAAAATATAAACAAGAATCCGAAGAGAAACAGAAGGCGATTGATGCATTAGCACGCAGTGAGATTCGGTACAGAAGGTACACGATGGAAGAGATTGAGATCGCAACAGATTATTTCTCGGTCGCGAATAAGATTGGAGAAGGTGGGTATGGACCCGTGTTCAAGGCCACACTGGATCACACCCCAGTTGCCATCAAGGTCCTGAGGCCGGATATCTCGCAGGGCGAGCAGCAGTTTCAAAAAGAGGTGATTTTTTTTTTTTTTTCGTGTTCTGTGGCTTAAATGCAGACATCATTAAATGCTTCACAATACTACATCAATCAACTCAAAATAATCGAGCCCCCAATTTTCTATCTACCTGTTAACATTTAGAAAGAGTGAGGGATGTGAAAAAATGTAAAAATGCCAGGCTAGAAGTTAAGGTTTCGATAATACTTAGCTCCAACTCCACCGAAAGCGTCCGAAAATTCGCATCTAGCAAACTGCAACAACATATGATTATTTCAAACTTTTACGTTAAAAAAAAGGAAAACTTTTATACTTAGCAAGGACAAGTAGCACCTTCAACATAGTTCATATATAACTAATCAACATCTAGGCTATGTTTGGTAAACTTAGCTGTAGCTTATGATTTATGGCTGAAAAACTAGCTAATATAATAAAAGTGTTTGGCAAAATTAGCTGATAAGCTAACTAAAATAAAAATTTCAATGAGCTTATTTGAAAAGCTGCCCAAGGAAGCTTATGAGATAAGCTAGAGCTTTTTTATCCTATCAAACCAAGCTTATTTAAATACAAGAAGCTTATAAACTAATAAAATAAGATATAAGCTAGCTTATATGCTTACCAAATATATCCCTTATATCACATATACACGCCATCTTCCATAAAGTAACTTTCTGGTTGGTCTCGGAAAGACTTTCCAATTACTATCTATCTTATCTCCAAAATAATTGGAGATACACATACAAAAGAAAAGTTATTTTATCATTCAAATTCACACTAATAATAAAGCCAAAAAAAAACCAATCTCAGCATGTATACCTTCTCCGTGCAGGTCGAAGTCCTTAGCCGAATGCGCCACCCGAACATGGTAGTCCTCCTTGGCGCCTGCCCCGAGTACGGAAGCCTCGTTTATGAGTACATGGAAAACGGATCCCTCGAGGACCGTCTCCACCGCAAAAACGGGTCTCCTCCCCTCTCTTGGCCCGCCCGTTTCAGAATCGCCGCCGAAATAGCCACAGCCCTCAACTTCCTCCACAGCACCCGACCCGAGCCCCTCGTCCACCGCGACCTCAAGCCCGGGAACATCCTTCTCGACCGGAACTTCGTCAGCAAGATTAGTGACGTCGGCCTCTGCCGACTCGTCCCGCCACCTGTCGCTGACAGCATCACTCAGTGCCACATGACTGCAGCTGCCGGAACATTCTGCTATATCGATCCCGAGTATCAGCAAACGGGCATGCTCGGGACGAAATCCGATGTGTATTCGTTTGGAGTTATGCTGCTGCAAATCCTCACGGCTCGGCCAGCAATGGGCCTTTCGCACTATGTCGAGACAGCAATCGAGTCGGGGAGATTTTGGGAAGCGCTCGATCAAGCGGTTGGGGACTGGCCGGTCGAGGACGCCCTCTCGCTGGCTAAGCTGGCTCTGAAGTGCTGTGAGCTGAGGAGGAGGGATAGGCCTGATCTTAACTCAGTTATCCTGACCGAGCTCGAGAGGTTGAGGGACTTGGGTTCGGAGGTGTCCCGTGGGGGGAGCTTTTGCTATGTGCATTTGCAAGGTGGGGTTAGCTCGAAGGAGAGCAGCTCGTCTGAAAGTCAGGCAAATCAGGAGAGGTTTTACAATATGAACTCATATTCGAGTCAGGTGAAACGATTTTTTTTTTGGTTTCCTTTTTTTGTTACCTCTAGTTTTTCCGTTTTAACTGGATAACAACCGTATGCAACAATTTTTACAGTTTCTATACTGCATTGAACTTTTTAACATCAAATATTACGTCCCTATTTAAATCAAACTCTCAGTTTTTCATCGTGTTTCTTTCAAAAAGATCTTCATCACTATTACTACCAAGAACTTAAAAATAGTTTCTATCTAATCCCAACTTAAGTGTCATCACCAATGGCATTACTCTCAATAGTACAGTATTTTAATATAACGCGACAATTTTCTTGTTTAAGCAGGAAACTAGAGATAGCAGTTCGGGGAAACTCGAAGGGCAAAGCAAAAATGCATCTGGAAGTGGGAACAACTAGAGTACAACACTAGAAAACATGGAATAGGTCATATAACATTCACGATTAAGAGCAAGGAGAAAGTGGATGAGTACTTTTGGATATGCCTTCCCATGTGAGACTCAGAACACACGTTTTAACTAAATAAAACATTTCTTGATCCACACAGATGATGTTTTTTTTTTTTTCCCAACAATGTATGAGCTTATTACACTCTTGTAATCCTTCAACTTATGCCCTCTTATGATGCCGTTGTGTCGAAAAAGGATGTCAATGTTTGTTTCGGCATTGAAGATTCAATAATTCAAAACTATTTCGTAGTATTTCGATGATTGTCCTTCTTACTTCTTTGTCAAACATTCTGGGTAATCATTGAATTTTGATGAGCACACGTGAACGAATGTGGATAGCAAAAGACAGATTGTGAAATAGAGATAACCCGAACAGAGTAATGCGAAGATATGCATCCTTTCAAATTGAAATATCACTTTCATAACAAGGCAAATATACATTTATGTTGAAAACAAGGCAAGACGAGTCGACCCGCCTCATGGTTAGGCCTCTCAAACAAGAATTTGTGACTAAAATCAAATAAAAATAAGATCTTTACCTCTAAAAGCACTTCCATTTGCAGATTTTCTTCACATTTATCATGGTTAGGCCTCTCAAACAAGAACGTGTGACTAAAATCAAATAAAAATAAAATCTTTACCTCTAAAAGCACTTCCATTTGCAGGTTTTTCACCTTTACCAGCATTAGCAAGATATTCTTACCCAAATCCTTCACCAAATAATGTATGTCCTCACGAAAAACCCTGCAAGAAGTCAAACTTCAAATTGCTGAGGTTCACAATGCCAATGACTAAAAAGCCCGTAAATCTAAAAGGAACGGGCCGAGTTAGATAATTTAGCAAAGATCAAATGAAGAGAAAAATCGACAAAACCTGTAAAAGTTTTCCCGGTACTGTAGCAATTTTCAGATGACTCGAACTCGAGATATGGAATACGCCGAACGAGGTATGCGCCACTGCGCTAAACCCTCTGCAGGGGTCAATTTGCAACGCAACCAAAGGTTGAGGACCTAATCAGCAGTAGCCCCCAAAGCAAGTAAAAGAATCGCAACATTTACTTAAACGACGTCGTCCAGCTATATAAAACTGTGCGCAACAGCAAAATTCCAGCTGCCAGCTGTCTTGCAATTTTAACCTAGAAAACTTTGAGCTCCTCTCTCTCTCTCTCTCTCTCTCTCCGCCCTCCATCTCTCTCTCTCTAGGTTACCGCCAATCGCCGCCGCCTGGACCCTAACTCCGCCATGGCCTACCAACCTCAATCGCCAAATCAGACCCCCAACACCTCCTCCGATGAGCGAACTTCAAGTCGCCGACTCTACAACCCTTACCAAGATCTGCATCTCCCGGCGCAGACCCTCTACAACATCCCCACCTCGCCGGAGTTCCTCTTCCAAGAGGAGTCCGTCGCGCAGCGCCGATCCTGGGGGGAGAACCTTACCTACTACACCGGCATCGGCTACCTAGCCGGCGCCTCTGCCGGCGCCGCCAAGGGGTTCGCGACCGGAGTCAAGGCGATCGAGCAGACCGACACGATGAAATTGAAGGTCAACCGGATCCTCAACGGGTCGGGCCTCGCGGGCAGGCAGGTCGGCAACAGGTGCGGCGTCATCGGGCTGATGTACGCCGCGCTCGAGAGCGGCATGGTCGCGGTTAGAGACACGGATGACGTCGTCAACAGCGTGGTCGCGGGTCTGGCTACCGGGGCGCTCTACAAGGCGGCGGCGGGGCCGAGGTCCGCCGCCGTGGCTGGGGCCATTGGAGGTGTGCTCGTGGGTCTCGCCGTCACCGGAAAACAGGCTCTGAAACGATATGTGCCGATTTGAGGTGTTAAATTTTAATTTTCTTTTTTCTTTAAGTTGGGATTTGAAAGTTTTGATTTTGCAGGGTGGGGTCTTGTGTGGTTTTCTCGATCAGTTGATTTTACTACAGTTCTATGAAAGGTGCAGTCTTGATATACTAGTTTAGTTTTAATGGTTATCTCATTGAATGTAATTTATGCAGATTGTTGGAAAAATGGGTTTCTGAATAAAAAAATCCAGGAAAACATTGCTCTTGACATCCCGGATTTTTTTGCCGATTTACGGTTGTTCTTTCACTTCCCATTGAGCTCTTTGCTTTCATTTCCCTTCCATCAAGGATGTTTATATTCATGGAGATTAATAATCTTACTTACCACCTTATGGGGTTATTGTTGAATGCTGCTTTATGTGTAGTGATTGTCTTTGAACTTTGAATTTGGAGGTGCTCAAATCTATGTGCTTAGGATTTGGGGATGTTTGGAAAGTAGTCAGTACTACTGAATTGTGTTGTAGTTGTATAATAGAAGTAATTGCACTTGTGGATAGAGTTGATAAGCTTGATTTGACTTTGTATGTGTTCCCAAATTGTGTGAACGATGAGATTTATCTGTCTGGTTTTAACTCTCTAGTTCAAATATTGGGAAATGCTACGGTCCCGTTACGGTACCATCCCGTCTGGTGTTTTAACCGTTGGATCCACATGTAGTTAGATAAGATAGATGATCCAATGGTTAAAACACCCGACAGGATGGTACCATAACGGGATCATAACATTTCCTTCAAACACTTGCTACTAGAGAAAGGAAGTAATTATTCTGGTCTTGTTTTGCATTGTCCCCAATTAGTTTCTTGCTAGGAACTGCTGATAGTATTAATTTTTTTTTTCTCATACTCATGTGAACAGAATTTTCTGCTTATTAACTTGTTTTGATGAGTATCTGAGTGCCCAACCCAGATATATACGGATCGTTGTAGTAGGTATAGCTTTCCTGTTTAGTTCATTGTATTGCATCAAGTGATTTTCTACAATTTCGAATCAGCTGTATCGAAAAACCTCCCGACTATTTTTTTGGTGCCACAAATGAACTATTTTATGGTATATATGTTTGTAAAGACCTTGTGAACTGAAGCAGACACAGATTCTGATTCTATTATGCTTTTGTTTGTTGCTAAATGGATAAGCGGAAATTTGACATGGCCAAACAGAGAACCACGTGCAAAGAAAATATTCAACATATTCAAGGGCCTCCCTTATTCATTTGAGATTTCTAAAAACTTTAGAAATTCTAGGTATTTAATTTAGACACTTTCGTTTGAGATTTCTAAAAACTTTAAGACTTTAGAAATTCTACGTATTTAATTTAGATTTTTAAGACTTTTAAAAGTTACAGGATATATTCATTTCATTTGAGATTTCTAAAAACTTAAAGACTTTAGAAATTCTAGATATTTAGTTTAGATTTTTAAGACTTTTAAAAGTTACGGGATATATTCATTTGAAAATTTCTAAAGAAAAAACCTTATATTAAATTTCACTCAATCTCTATATTCCTCTAAAATCTGAATATCTTAGAAAAGCTTCAAATCTCAAAAAGTCGTATCCCCCCTTGTCTTAAGATCGCATAAATTTGCACAAATAACTCATCTCCGTGGGAGATTGATTCAGGCGAATAGTTATGGAAAAATAGACTACTCAAAATCGTGAAAATATTGCTTCGATTAAAGGTTCAAACGATCAGCAACACGGGCATCAAGAAACTGATTATTCATTCATGCAAATCAAATTCTTCAAAGAATCAAATATTTGCCCCTCAAATTTGGAAGCTGCAAGAGATTGAAGTACACAACTCTGTAGGACAGTTGTGAACAAATGTGTTAATCACGCATACCGCTTGAGCAAGCCATTATTAAAAAAAATTATTCTAAGTACATAGCGAGTGAAAAACATTTCATTGATAAAAATCAAAGTGAAGACGACCAAAAAACTTCAAAACGGGCTCTTCTATGATTGCATCCATCTCTTCATGGGTCTTGATGATCAAACCAGAAGCAAATATCAAAGTTCAAAAACTAACTTAAAGTAACATAGACTCTGGATTCTCGACATAACCCTTAAAGGCCTTCAGCCATTCTGCTCCAATTGCACCTGAACACAACAGGTTCAAAAATTCAAATTCACCAATCAGAGCACGTTGTAGCTCTCCATACACTAAGTAGAAAAAGATAAAGGTAACCGAACAGCACGAATTTGTAGTGGTTACATTCCATATAAGTTGCTAATAAGAATGCCTGGGGAAAGCATTTTTAGAAATGCTTGTTTATTGGTTTATGTAAAACCAGATGCAGAATTGGGAACAGAAGTTTAAACACTAAAAAAAGAGAAGTATATTTTTTTTCTCAGCCAAACGCTGATAACCATATTTCCATTTTTTTTTTCTATTGAATGAAAAAATTAGCTAGAGATGAATTATTTATTGAGTTAGGTGCCAAGGGCAACTTACCATCAATGACCCGGTGGTCGCAACTTAGCGTAACAGTCATGAATGACGCAAATGCATATTGGTCGGGACCGGCACCAGATATCACTCTTTTCTCAGCTGCTCATAGAGAATTAAAATTCTAAGTAAAATGTCGCCCTTATATTTATATATAAAGTGGGGAGCAAAAACTGCAATCAAGAGAGACCCTCGAATTACCAGATCCAACTGCAAGAATGCCCGACTGTGGTGGATTGATGATGGCACAGAATTGCTTGATGCCAAAAGGTCCTCCTAAGTTTGAAACTGTGAACGTACCTCCCTGCAAAAAGGATATGCAAGGAATTGATATCATGAAGAGAAACAAATTTGTTTCAAGAGTTTAATAAACAAATATTTTTATTTCACCTCGTAATCTTCTGGTTTCAAGCTGTTCTCCTTTGCTTTCTGAGCTAAATGCTTAACTTCATCAGATATTTTAGATAAACCTTTCTTGTCTGCGTCCTGCGAATTTTGAGCATAATGAGTTGCAAGACATCAGATTATTTTCTTAACGATAAAAGAACAGTGTATGGTACAGAAAATGACTTACCCGGATTACAGGCACATACAATCCATTTTCTGTTTGCACGGCGACATTAATATTCACATTATGATACCTGGAATGTACATATAATATATAACAATTATACAATAGTCCTGCTTTGATTCAACAACATATAGCTCTGTTAAGTGCACTTACTGGCGAATATAATCATTGGTCCATGAACTATTACATTGAGGAACTTTTCTGAGAGCCAAGGCAGCAGCCTGCAGTCAAATTTGTTATAGAATTTTTGTTAGTGCGAGAAATTTGATTGCTTTAAAACACTATGCTTTATGTAAATGAAAGAGTTGTAATTTTTTCATATGGGTAAATCATGATGTTTAGAAACTAAAAATAGGCCAGTCAAAAACTCTTGAGAAAGTATTTATTTATTTATACATGTACTTCCTTTCTTTTCTCTTTGGGGTGGGGAGGTGGGGTGTGTTGCATGTGCTCTAGTCCACAACTTAACATAAAACGAGGCAGGATATAGAGAGAGAGATTAGAGAACGTATCAAAATATTTCTTACCTTAATCACAAGATCATTAACTGAAATTCGTTTCCCACCTGAAGCTTCTTGTATAGAATTCAGACGGACACGCAATCTGCACAAACAGAAGTTCAGACAAATAAAACATATTTGGGGGTGGTAATTCTCATTTGGTAAAGACTGCACACTTACTCCATAAGCTTGTCCACACATGTATCCACAGTTAGGTAATAGTGAGGGATGGTTTGTTTTGATTGCAACAACCGGGACGCTGTAATCTGTAGCAGTTATTAATTAAGTTAGCTACTATATCAATTCACAATCAGAATTGAGATGCTAAAGTATATTAGTTTGTTGCTGTCTTCAAAATACGCAATAAATGCTAGTCATATATCAATTCACAATCACAATTGAGATGCTAAAGTATATTAATTTTTTGCTATCTTCAAAATATGCAATAATTGCTAGTCATATTACCGACTTCCCTGGTGGAAGTTAAGTATAGCATACCAATGTTCATCATAACTTAGAGCCATAACATCAAAAGAAACCTATGCAACAGCCGAGATACTTCACATATCATAGATATTTAGCGGCCAGCAAGTTGAGAACGAATTAAACTAAACTACTCTTGCACTTATGGAAATGTAATAACAATATTTATAATATTACCTTTCGGATTTGCGAATGTGGGATGTCGACGTAATCTAGAGTTGCCGATGTCGTGTCCACCTTAGGAGCTTGTGATACCTCCTTACCACGTGAAGCTATGGGACAGAAGGAGAAAACGGGTTACTTTAATATATGAGTGTTATAGATAATCAAAAACTATGAAATGCAGCAACCAGAAGGGGAAAAAAACAAAAATACTGATAAATCGAGCAGATGGCCAAACTACATGTAGCCTAAGGGTAGCAAACAACTACCAAGATAATCTTCAATATCAGCTTTCACGATGCGGCCATCAGGACCAGTTCCTTTGATGTTCGAAAGCGATATCTGCATTAAAAGTAATGGGGGAACATAGCAGGGAACAAATCACATAAAAATACATATGTAATAACAAAAAATCCATATGAGAATGTAATGTACATTATGATCTTCAGCAAGTTTCCTGGCAAGAGGACTAGCAAAAATGCGATCTCCAGCTGAAGATGGTGCGCTAGGCTTGGCGACTTTTGGTTCTGGTGAAGCAGCAGGTGCTTCAGCAACTTCTTGTTTAGGCGGAGATGGAGAAGAGGGTGCCTTGGGCGCGGGTGTGGGAGTAGCATCTGATGTTGGAGTGTAGTCTTTTAATTTTGCAACATCGTCTTCTTCTTCAACAGTTATGGCAATTATCTGTCCACATGGTACATTTGATCAGTCAGTATTAGTTACATAAAGTAATTTAAATGAGATTCAAATATTAGAACATTAACTCTATACATATCCAAAATTGACATTTGTAGGCCATTATTCAATTCATTTATCAGAAGCAGTTAACAAGTTAAAATTTGTACCAGATAACCAATCTTATTCATTTACACAAGTAGAAACTATCAATAATTCTGGTGTAACTTGTATGTGTTACAGAGTATTATAAAGTAAACTGTTTTCAATAGCATAGATAACAATTTAGTCACCTAATTAAGAAAAAGAAAATCTCGACTTGAACCAGCTGAAATCAGATATTCTAACATCCAATGTCAAAAAAACAGTGGGATTATAGAATGAAATAAAAGTCATATAAGTGAACACCATTAAGCAAACACGCATAGCTGAAAAGGGCATCACAAGGAGATCAATCTAAATTAATCAATCAGGTAGTTTTATTAATGGACCTGATCTATCCTACATATGTTAATACATCGTACTACTGTGAAATAAGAAAACTTCATTCAGATGAGTACTACCTCACCAACTTTGATCCCACTTGATCCATCCCCGCGCAAAATTTTTGCTAGATATCCTTCCTCCATGCACTCCATTTCCACTGTGGCTTTGTCCTTAAGTCATCAAGCGGCATAAAAGAGAAAGAAATTAGACGTATGGTACTCCTTCAATCAAAATAAGATCATCCAAAGACACACTCACTCATACACACATAGGGAAAAAGAAAATAAAACAAGAACTAGAACAAAGACCCACAGTTTCCACTTCACACAGAA
>CACSLK010020742.1:9423057-9436026 GCA_902706635.1 Striga hermonthica | reverse complement strand
AAAAAAAAAAAAAAAACTATTCATTTCAGCAATTAGAAAGGCAATCTTCCCATTGCCCAAAACATAAATTAACAGGCCACTGGCCACGCGAAGCACTTGCTTCCATCACACAGTAAAAATTCAAGTAAAATCTAAATAGTAAGAATTTCGGGAAAAATATATCTAAAAAAACACGGCCTCATGGTTCTTAGCAGCAACAAAAAAAAAAAAAAATGTGTCTGAGGATCACTAAGCTTTTTGCAGCATCAAATTTAATAATGTACACATTAATTACTCGTTATATCTGAAGCATTTTTGCTCTTTAAGTTTCAGTTGAAAGAACAGTCGAAATCCAATTCGAAGCTGCAGTTTGTGTCTCTGAATCTAAATGCACGAAGGGTGAGAATGGAGTAATGGCGACCTGTTTACATATGCAACAATCATCAGATGCAATGTTATTAGCTGTGTAAAGGGAAAGAAAAAAAAAAGAGGGAAATTTGTGTAAGAAACTTACAAAGCCATTTTTGAGAGCTCTGAAATCAAGATCTTCGTCATCTTCATCTTGTTCCTTGTCAAGCATCTGACCAATTAACTCGTCCGGTTATAGCTTATTCATAGAGACCAACCAAGTGATTGTTGTAATGTGATAACAGAGAAAAATGAATGAAGGATATACTTTCCGAATTGAATGATAAGACAAAATGAGACCAAGAGGGTAAAATGAAAAAGAAAAAATAATGTATTTACGTTTGACATGACAGTTTGAGCAAGTTGAAAGTCGAGTTACAAAAGGATTAGAAATAATATGCTAAATTGGATTTAAGTCCTGCTGGTTTAGCGACATAGCAATTTTAGTCCCTTGAGTCTAAAAATTTGCCTTTTAGTCATGTGATTTAATATTTTGTTGCAATTAAAGTCTTTTAAGGACTGAAATTGCAACAAATTCTCAAATTAACAGATTTTTTTATTAGCAATTTAAGTCCTATATTATAAAATTCTGATGCAATTTCAGTTCAGTAGTCTAAAATTTTGTTGTAATTTTGGTCCTCAAAAGACTGAACTGAAATTGCAACAAAATGTTAAATCACATGACCAAAAAGGCGAAAAGTTAAACCAATAGGACTAAAAATATATTTCCGCCTACATAATATTTGTGGTCAAAGAATGAGCAAACAGTATTTATTCCCAAAATACTTACCTCTGCACGGAAATACTTGGTTGTCTTTTTAAAATCAGATTTTCCAACAGCACCAACTGATTCAACAACCTCAATATTCTTCTTTTGAGTGGCCAAACGCCGAGCAGCACCCTGAAGTTAAAATGTGCAAATAAAAATCTGCTTCGAACAAGATAAAATCTGAGCAAACAATCTTTTTCTGCCAAATCATACAAATTATAAACAAATAAATTAAGGTGAACTATTTCTGGTTACACACAGCAGCAGATGCATCACGACCGAGCTGCGCGAACTGCATACCAATGCCAGGCTGGCCGCCCCCAAAACGTGCAGCAGCAAGATTCCTAGTGCTCGAAATGGCTTGCCAGCTAAGCGTGGACCTCCAGCAGCTACTCTTTGTAACCTTTAACCCCTGTCAAAGTATAAATATTGCAGACAATACATAAAAAGATCTAATAGGCTATCATCAATGTAGACATATAACTATAGTTACTCAACTTCAGAAAATAAAGAAAAGGCAAGTTTAAGAGCATCAAAGCCATTTCGAAACAATCTAAAGCTAGTTGATTTATAGAAAACTACCAACATTCAAGATAACTCTAGCACATTCTTTAAATAATTAAGCAACCACATTACTGCACACTAAGTCACTAACTCATGTATGTACAACTAACTTCAATTAATCCACCGTCTCGAAAATGGCTGATATGTAGTCTTAACACCAAATCCTATGCATGAGTGAGTCCAATAATTATGTTCATAAACATATATCACCCCATAGTAAACATGGGTTTGTGATTTCATACTCGTGGAATAAACACATTGCATCCAATGATATACTTGTCGAAAAAGAAAGGGGAAGAAAAAGAAAAAAGAAATACACGAACCTTGTTTGTTAAGGGCGATCCTGGGACTTCTATATCCAACGAGAAACCTTTGGGGAAAGAACCCTTCTCGATATCTCGTATGGCTGCATTTATGATTGGTAAGCACACAGTCACAGCATCCTTAAAGTCACTTTCTGGACTCACATCCTTTTTCCTGCAATAAAAGATTAGATAGCAGGCTATCAATCATGCAGTTGTATTATATATTGTGTTTGTTAAGGTACTCCTTATATAAAAATTAAAAAAAAAAAAAAAAAAAAAAAAAAAAAAGACAGACCAGTCTAGTGATATTGCTATAGATGGCACGCCATTTATAAGGGCTTCCCTAGCTCCAGCAACAACACCTGAATAAAATCTAGATTCATCCACCTCGTAAGTATAGTGCTCTTATTGAATTATTTGACACCAATAATGATTAAGTTCAGAGGTAACAGAACGAGAAAAGAAACTTACATATGGTAGCCACAGCTTGAGCCTTTGTTGACACCACTTATTACCTATACATCCAGCGAAAGAATATACAAAAGTAAAGGAGATAAGAGATAGTAAGAAAATATCAAAGGCAAAAACATCCACTACTCGGATACATTATAAAGCATACCAATAGAGGCTTCGACCATGAAAACAGTGCACCAGACAGTGCTAATGACACACAGTCTGCAGGAGTTCCTGAAAGTTACATAAGCACAACATTTGCTTCATCAAACACCATATCATTACAATTTCACAGTTAGCAAATACAAACTGTACAACGAAAGCAAATTCAAGAAATATACCAGATATTTCATAAGCAATGGCACCATTATATTCAGCTGAAACAACCTCGACTGTTTCCTTTAACGACACTGAATGCCCGGAAGTAGACTTATCCCTGCCATGTCCGAATCAATAGCTAATCAGCAAAGCTCGTGACAACAGAAAAGAATCGCCACAAGTGCATAATGCCAGAATTGAGATCCAAAATAGAAGAAAAAATCCACAAAACTCATATCGGAACACGAGGCAAGATTCTGATGTAAATTTCATTGAGCAATCACCTAAGGCCCACAAATTTTGGCAACATTACTTTCCCTTTCATACATTAAAACATACCTTGCGAAAATTCATTAGTGAGCTTGTGCCCAACACATTGTGTAATCTTCGTTAGAACTTTAAAAATATATGAACATTGAATTTTAGAGGTGCCAATCTGGAGTTCCCGGCAGCCTCAAAACTCAAAATCCGACACAAAAATTAACAAATTCAACAAACAGCAAATCCAACAAAGCAGCTACAAAAACACAGAAAATTCACAATAGATCTGTAGAGGAAAAAGCATTGCAGCTGATAGGCACATGAATGACAATTCAAATGACTGCCCAGCACAAAAGTAAATAAATAAATAAAGACGAAAGGCAAAAAAAATCATTACGATTGAGGTGCAACGACGTGGACACTGTAAGCGCCTTCACGAACGAGGGCATCAACCAGGCACGAAAGCCCAGGCGACTCAATCCCATCACTGCTCGTGACCAAAATTATCGGTCTTGAATCATTCTCGTCGCCGGGATCGACCCCCGACGACGGCGGCGGGGCCGAGTCGGTGTCTACTTTATCGGGCTTCGGCTTAGCGCCGTCTTCGTCGTTGTCGCCGGCGGCGGCGGCGGGTTTGCGGTTTGAGAGGACCTGTTGGAGATTGGAGACGAGCCCAGGAGGCAACAAATTGTTCTTCAACGCTGGAGTTGTCATTTTCAGAGAGAAGGTTAAAAGGAAAAAAAGGAGAGGAAGTGGAATCTGACGGAGAAATGATGATTGAAGAAGAAAGAGTAGGGGTAGATTAGGGATATTGGAAAAATATGGGAACTTTACACACGGTGTGTGTGGGTGTGTGTGGGAGAGAGTGATTAGAATTTGTGATTTTATTACAACTTACAAAATTGCAAATTAAATCATGATAATGTGATTTAATTGAACATTTGGAGCATGTTTGTGTATGGAAATTTTTTTAAATAAATTTTAACATTTTAACTCAATCACTTTTTTTAACTCAACCTCACTATTCAATATAATTAAATAATATCAATCAATCATTAATACACACCACATCAACCGTAATTCACTATTCATCAACTCGCATTATTTTAACTAACTATCACATCAAACTATTTCTCTCCTACTTTTACATCAAATCATTTTAATTATTTTATTTTAAATATTATTTTAATATACCTGTTGACGAGTGTTTTCGGTCAACGGTTAAGATTAAGTGAATGAAAAGTACAGGACTGAGAATGAGGCCAGGATAAGTTTTAATTATAGGTTTTTATTAAACGATCACGTGGTCGGCCTCTCGTACGAGGTCGGCTCCTGTGATATTCTTATAGTTCTTACAATCTTTACAATACTAGAGAGAGAAAGTAAAGGAAAGCTTGAGTTAGTTGTGAATTCAACAACCCCAAAATAAATGAGGTGGGCTGCTATTTATAGTACTCTTAAATGAGGAACTGTTCACCGGTCTTGTCGTACAGTAGACTTGCAGAGCAGTTCGGCGCCTCCCTGACAGTTCATTAATGCGATTTGAGGTTTTCCCAATCATTGCTTGCTAAGCATTAAATGCAGGCATGGGCAGCATTTAATGCTGACTGAACGACTGTGACATGCTGTCCCATCAACGAATAATGATCTCCCAAGTGGCGAATATTTAATGACGATCAGATCGGCGCTATTCTTTAGCAGGGCGGCTCTGGCCTGTTTAGGTCGGCTCTTTCTCTCCGAAAGCACGCGTGTCCCAGGCGAACTTCCTTCCAGCTCGGCCCCGGGGAGAGACCGGCTCGGCCCCCAAGGGTTCAGGTGCCGAGCTCGGGAAGCGTTTCCTTCGACCCGCCCTACACATTATTTATCGATTCGGGTCGGCCCCCGCGAGTTCGGTCCCGCTCGGTTCGGGGGGGGCCGACTTACTCGATCTTGGCCTGACCGATCCGGATGTCAACAATACCAACTAACAACTAACATACCACATTTTTCAAAATTAACTAAACCAAACCAAAATCCCAAACAAAACAAAAAAATTTCATAAACAAACATGCTCTTGAATTTTGACAATAAAAAAGCCAAACTTCTTATCTTACAAATCTGTCAATCTCCGAACAGTACCGATATTCAGAGATCATTAAAATTCGATCTCCGGAACCGTACTTAAAAATCGGTTCAGTTGGGTTCGGAGATTTTTATTTTTCGGTTCGCTTCGGTTCGATTCGAAATTCAGGACTATTGGAACGGTTCGGTGCGTTGGAGCATTTCACTTCAAAGAAAGAATTAGTGCAGTCGCACAATAACGGAGGTAGTCCCCATTGTTTTCATACCACGTAAGGTTCTTTGCGGTTTGGCTCGGTTCAGATATTCAAAGATTTCTAATTATTTTATTTTTTTATTTTTTTGAATGACCACCTAGACATTCATCAATACTTCATCATACTATAGATTTTATTTTTAAATCAACTTTAAACATGACTCCAAAATTTTAGTTAAGCCTAAATTTGTGCAACTAACATTGAAAATTTAAAATTCAAACAAAATATAATATACTTTTTACTAAAATAATATTTTTTAACTTTCCATACCATGTTAGTTATAAGATATAATAAGACTAAGTATAGACAAATTTAAGTAAAGTTTAAATATTGTTTTCAAAAAATATTTCTTTAACTTTTCTTTCTATTTTAAATATTTTTTTTTAAATAGAGAAAATTCAGTTGTAGATCAAGTATTACTAAGAATTAAATTGAAGCGAAGATTAATTGTTATTACTATATTTTATCTGCATCTATAAAATTCTCAAATGATATAGAATCAAGGTTGACATAATATATATTAATAACACACATCTGTTTTATAATTTGGTTCTTAGTTTCGGTTCTTCAGTTCGGTATGGTATGAGGCGGTTCAGTTCTGTTCTTGGTACAGATATTTGTGCAATAATATTTCCGGTTCGGTTCGGTTCGGAGAAAGTCAAACGGTCAACGGTTATTTTTTGGTTCGGAGTAATTTCGATTCGATTTCGGAACGGTTCAAAATTCTCCAGTCTGCTCAGGCCATTAAGCTTGACACAAACTTTTTCAACGGGCTATTTAATTGGGTTCGTCACATTCCACAGTCCGCTATCTATTTTCATTTATTTATTTATTGTTGATTTCGCCTCCAATAATTAGTTCGACATCATTTCCTAAACAAAGAGAAGACTCATACATAGTTAGTTGCAAACTTGTTCGACTCTATTTGTTTGATCAACAAGTTCGTTAGCTATTTAACTTTGGCTTATTTAAATATATAAGCGATTCGAGATTGAGTTTTCTCAATTCAAATCGACATATGTTAACTTTTAGATATAATCATGACCAAAATAGTTTACAAGTCGAAACCGCCGATACCGGGCCGAGAGTTGGAGGACCCTTAACCGACGCGAACATATGTACGGATCAATTCATTGAATTGTCGATTATTGGTTGTCCGGTTCATTAAAAAATAAAAAAATAATTAAAAATATCTTTTTTTTTTAAAAAAAAAAAGGCTGGACCTCGGTTCCGGATCCAGTTCGAAAGTTCAAAATGTATAACTATAAAGTATTGTACATGAACTGAACTGGTCAAAATCACGGGCCGGTTCAAGACCCGTGGTCAACAGGCTCATTTGTGTCGGTTCAGGCGAACCGACAGGCTGGGTTGACTCATGACCATGTCTACTAAGTTTCAATAATAACTACAATTATATGCAACATCGGGTTAAAAAATTTTCGGGCTACGCCCCTGAGTAAATATAAATTTACAGAAAATTTACAAGTTATTGCACTACTGAACCATAAATGAGTCCTTTGGGACAATATATTCAACATGTGAGGGAGACATCATAATGTATTGTAGGGCAAGTATTAGCAATTTAGCATCCACAAAAACAATTTTTGCATTTTAAAAAATAAGTGAATATTGTTTAAATTAATTGGTCATCAAATGCTCCCCTTTAATCAAGGCATTGAATCCATAAAACAAGTCCTCAATTTTAAAGTAAGCTACTGTTATAAGATTCATTGGTCAATAAACTGGCCCCTTTAATCAAGGCATTGAATTGATCACATCATGTTTTTTTTTTTGG
Organism: Striga hermonthica; assembly: GCA_902706635.1. Classification (NCBI taxonomy): domain Eukaryota; kingdom Viridiplantae; phylum Streptophyta; class Magnoliopsida; order Lamiales; family Orobanchaceae; genus Striga; species Striga hermonthica. The sequence goes on along the minus strand of CACSLK010020742.1, from coordinate 9,428,859 downwards.
CCGCAACGTTAGGGCGTCTCCAATGGTTAGCTATTTGGCTAACTATTATGACGTGGACAGGGGAAAAGTAAGAGAGAGAGTAGTCACTAGCTACTAACAAATAGCTTATGTATTTCACGTAGCCCAAGATCATGTGAGAGAGGTATGTGGGTCCAATAATGTAAAATAGTTATTTTTCTTTATTAATTGTCAATTTGTTCATTTTTTCCCACAAAGACCAGAGCAATTCTGTCAAGAAAAAGAACAACAAGAGAAAAAAAGTTTATGAATCACATCCTTAAACACTTTATGAATTCAACAAGTTCTTAATTAGTTTTTGAAACCATAATTAATTTGAAAAAAACCTGGTATAGTTAGTTGTTAGCGAATATATTAAAATAATATTTTAAATAAAATAATTAAAATTGATATGATGTAAAAGTAGAAGAAAAAGGATTGAAATTGCTGGTTAGTAAAAATTATGTGAGTTGATGTGATATGTAAAAATGATTGATTGATATTATTTAATTATATTGATAATATTAAAGATAGTAAAATTGGGTTGAAGTTGAGTTAAATTAAAATTTTGGTTGTTGTTTTAATTGAATTGATAAACATTCACCTCCTAAATAATCGAAGCATGTTAGATTGGTTATGGTTGTTATTTATTATTATATATTTTTTAAATTATTTCTAATATTTTTAAATATATATTTAATATAAATAGGAAAATAACCGGATGTCTTAACCGGATGGATCCGATTTTTAAAACATTATTTAATACATATCCATATATTAGTAAGCAAAATGAAATAATAATACTTATACTATTCCTAAGAGAAATATGATAAAATAATAAAAAATTGAAAAAATCACAGTGAGTCAGTCAACAAAAATAAAAACTAAATCTGACAAAGTCAACATTCTCTTGTCCATGACAACAGGCAGTCAATCAGGTTTTAACAATTTGTAAGCTGTGTGTCGGTGTTCAAACACCAGCGTGGATTGGGACCAACCATAATTGGCGCGTGACACGGAGTGAGTGAGATCATTACACAGTACACACACCATTCCACGTGGCCAAAATTTATTTGAAATCCTTTGTCCATTCGGACCCAATTCAATTTTGGTATCATAATTCGGAAAATTCGATCCCCCCATGGGTGGTGGCTGTATGGGATTTTTAGCCACATATTTCATACACATATTTATGGGTGCTTGTGTGTGATTGTGTAGCTAAAATCTCATGGTGGGGGCACTAACCCATGTGGTAGGATCGAATTTACCTCATAATTCATACAATCATACCTAATAAACTCTCTTACATTAATTGTTCGAGTTCATGTTTGCATTTTATACTTAAAGCATTCTTTGTTGAGGGGTGGCCACGGGCCACCCGGCCTGCCAACCCGGTCAAATTCGTTGACCACGGGTTCGAGCTCAGCTCGGATTTCAACCTTGTTTTTGTCGACCCTGGCTCGACACGAGAAACACGCATTGTTTTTAGTTTTTTTTTTTCTTTTTTTTAATTTGGGCGGGCCTAGACCTGGGTCAGGTCCGACCTGACCTGTGGGGCCATGAACCCAACACGACCTAGGTTTGTGCTGGTTTAGGGTCATAAAACCCAACCCGTCAACCCACTGGGCTGGGACTGACCCATGTTTTGGCCATGTCTACTTTGCTCCCAATGGTGTTTGGTTTTGTTCTAATATTTCTCGCGCGCTATATTTTTAGAAAATAGTTGCTCAAACAAAGAATACCAAAATGTCACGTAATTAACGGAGATTCATAAATACCTGTTGCAAGTGTAGTATCGACAAAGCCCTCATACCAACAAATCAACAATAGTGTGATTTGGCGAATGAGTCCTCTATATAGAACTTAAGATGGTCGTCAAAACCCACCATGATGTTCTTCTTGTGGGCTCTATTAGTTCAAGGATATCTTATTGATCCAAACATTCCTCCAATACACCAACTTCTTTGCACTCGACCAAAAAGTAATTTTGAGAAAGTCGGGCAAATGAAGTCAGAAATTCTATGACAGCAATGGATAATTTTCTTATGGCGTCATCCATCGCTTAATGTATTGACACTTGTACCAAGTGTATTTATTGTAGGACACGTAACAATACACTATTTGTGAATAAGTGTGAATAACTCTATAAATCGTGCCATCAGATGACTCCATAACAAAACTGTACTCGATAATACGTAAAGTTACATTAGCTGCAGCCACATCTAAGAATGATTAGTGTCCAAAAAAGGGCACGACGTAGATCTCCAAACAAATGAATCCACCAACAATGTTAACAAAATAAAAACTAAGAGCATCTCCAATGCTCAAATGTTGTAGTAAATTACATTTCACATCAACATATTTAGTAATGTCACAACTTTTTATCTTGCAATGCACTATGTGATCACAAATATTGTGATGCCGTGGACATAATTAAAGTCTAGAGAACAATGTAGTTTATCCACATTTTCTTCCACACTCTAACTAGCCAATACAAAGAATAGAGATAATTATTCTTACTAATTCTAAATTATTTAACTTCTTACAACATATTATAAAAGTTATTTTCCCTGGGCAGCCTAAAGTTTCAGACTCTCTTCAAAAGCTAATGCTGTCAAACTTCAGCTCAAATATTATCATCAATATCTATCAAATAGTAACATTTGTACGTAAATCTACCCCATAAATTGAAAAAAGAAAAATAAAGAACAAGTAATACAACAGAAATGCCAAGCACATCAATCAAACATCTTAAAGTTCAACCTTCTCAAAGACAGATCATTATACCACAAGCCACAACGTATCAGAAGATGTTAAGCATCACATTATCATAAAACATCCCAATAGCCGAGTTCCGGTTCAATTTGCACCCACTATCGAAGTCTCACAGCCACCTATAAGTGGCTACACATCACAGTTAAAATCTAAATACCCAAAACATTGAAGAAAGCGAACCTTTTTTTCTCAATCACAAATCACTACCACATCAAATAAAAACACATCAAACTCCTAATGTCTACAGGTCGTCCAAACGAGAATTTCACTTCCGGTATGGATGAAACCTGCCGTTTGCCCCATTACCATTCCCATACCCTTTACCGGAATATCCATCGCCAAAGCCTCCGGCAGGACCACCATATCCTCCTCTTGCCGGGCCATAGCCTCCGGCACCAGCTCCAAACCCTCTCCCGCCATCGTATCCACCACCGGGCCCACCAAACCCTTTACCTACACCATAACCACCAGCACCACCATAGCCAGTGGGGCCTGCAAAACCGCCACCTCCATAACCACCACCACCACCGTACATTGGCCCACCACCAAATCCATATCCGTATCCATATCCACCGCCATACCCGCCGCCGCCATAAAATCCGGCGGCCCCGCTGGAATAATCTCCGGCAAAGTTGCCATAACCCCCGTAATTACCATAACTGCCATAGCCACCACCATAGCCTCTGCCAATCTTGCCAGCATATGCACCGCCAAAGCTTTCGGGGCCGCGAGCAAAATTGCCAGAGTATTTGGAACTGTTGCCCCCACGGTGAAGCCGATTGTCGAATGAATTGTCAAAGCCAGATCTCTTCGGCTCGGCCCTCTTTATCTCAACCTGTAGATTTTACAATTTATGATGAGATTACTTCGTTATGAGTTTTGGCACAAAAAGTATGTTGGGGATTTGTCTACAAGACTTACATGCTTCCCACCAATTTCATGCATGTGACCGTCAGAGAATATCTTGTCAACAGCATCTTCAGTCTCAAAAGTTACAAACCCAAAGCCCCTCGACCGACCAGTTGTGTGATCGAGCATAATTTGGAGGTCCGCGATGTTTCCATATGAAGAGAAATATTCCCTCAGATCATCTGTTGAAATGATTATATAAGCATTAGATTAACAAAATAAGTTATATAGAGAATTGATGGATAGCTTCAGAGAAAAGGGTAACCTTCATTTAGTGATAATGGAAGACCACCCACAAAGATTTTCTTTGTCTTTGATACTCCTCCCCTACCCTCCTCTCTGGGAACTGTTCTCTTCACTTCTACCTGATTTGTAGGTAAAAATAAAAGTCAACTGGCATGATGATATGTGATAAAAGTTTAAATGCTCTTTCATAAGAAGAAATATACAGATAGTAACACGATAACGGAAAGAGAGGTCAAAGATTTCCTACCGTTCTGCCATCTATGACATGTTCTTCATGTAGAACCCTATCAGCAACTTCAGGATCGGCAAATGTTATGAATCCGAAACCTCGTGGTCTACCAGTGATTTTATCCATCATAATGACCGAATCTGTAATTTCACCATACTTCCTGAAGTACCTGCAGAACGACTCTGCAATGGATGGGGCCCAAAATATGTAAGTATATAATAATCTCCTTATATACCACTTGAAATGATGTCTGGTTATATAGAATTAAAAGAATGTTAATGACATTGTCGAACAACATTAAATATTATCTGCCATGTAACTTAAGTAGCAAGTACAATTGCATTCATGTATAAACAACGGTAAAGTTCCATTTCAACCTCCAAGTAAGGTAGTAATAATCAGGTATGCTCTAAATGTGTTACATTGAAGAATAAACAGCAAAGGATTACAATCATCTATTTCCAATTCAAGCTTCGATAAAGCGATAGATTGTGTCCTATGCATATACATTTATAATTAATAGACAAGCTCACATATTTGGCATGGATGGTACATTTCATGTCTATATTAAAAGATTAAAAGAACTTTGGGATTAACTCAAATAATGGTTACTTCCAAGATTGTCAGAACATTTTGAGCTATTTTTCTTCACTCATTTAGCAATCTAATCCATCTAATACTGCATCCATTGAAATCCTTGACTCCAAATCATGCCTCGATTAGACAAACCATTTCCTCCAACTTACCATGACCGATTGTCTCAATTTTAAAAATTCGTTGTGAAAGAACTGGAACACTCAGAAAAAGCATAGTTGTCTCTTTCCCTAATTATAAACACCATCATATCTAAGACATAGAATAGGCCAAATAAAACACTTTGCGCAGCTGCAATACAAACATATTCACCATGAAAAAAGATAAGACATGTTCAAATCATCTCACAAACATCTCAAATGGGCAGTTGACAAGCAAGAAAGGAACAAATGAAAGCACAATGCATTACCTTCTGAAGTCTCCCAAGCAATGCCTCCGACGAAAAGTTTTCTATCACAACAAAAAACCAACAGTTACTACAATTTTTTACACACCCCCTCTATTTTCTTGAGGTTCAAACCCCAACCCTCGTCCCCAAACTAAAGCAAAGCATTTCAAATCTAACATGGACCCTACCGACACAAGCTAAACTTAACACAACTAACCCTGCAGACGAGGAAGAATCGTGCTTTAAGCCTGAACTACCATCTACGTTATCAACTGAATTGTAGTTTCCCTCGTCTGCTTCATACTGCCCTTCATACTGCGGCTCATCCTCGCCGTACGCAGCGGCGTTCTGCTCAGGCACACCGTAATCCATTTCCAGAAACTCTGTTCTAAAATTCCTACCTATACAAAGAGAGATAAACAAAACACCTGCAAATTAAATACATTATTCCTCCATTCACACACCCCCTTTTTTCCATACCTTTTTCGAGGGTAAACCCTAGACAGAGACCTGAACCTGACAATAGCATGTTACCTAACCTGATAGCTAGCTAGCTATGGATATCTAATTGCCGGCGACGATGGAAGTGAGGGCTGCGAAGAGGATCCAAACTGGCGGTGTTGATTTGGAAATTTTTTGTCGATTGTGGTTGAAACCCTAGCTT
>CACSLK010020742.1:9406056-9419291 GCA_902706635.1 Striga hermonthica | reverse complement strand
TTATTTTTTCTAATACAATTGTTATCTGATATCGACAAATTTCAGATCTAAAATGCTCGAAAATCGAAATTTTCAAGTGCTAAGTAGGATTGTATTTACAAATCTTTGCAATTGGAATTCACCAAATGGTGATATTAACCTTCTAAATTTGAAAGGAAAATTTGAACTTGCAGAACTGTCTTTTACCTTAGCAATGTATTTTTTTGTACTTGTTCACTATACCATTTCAAAATTCATGCAAAATACTTGCCAAAATAACTGAAAATACAATCAAATATTAATATATTTGTAATTAAAAAAAATCTTGTAAATGTGCAAATAAAATGAGATTTGTATGTGGGTGGATGGAGTAATGAAATTTATATTTGGATGGAGTAATTTTCACCTATAAAGGAGACGCGGATGCTCGTGGGAGTGAGTCTTCGTGGGAGTTGGTATGGGAGGAAAAATGGCGGATGCTCGTTGGCGGTTGCCCTAAAGAGTAGAGACGCGTAGTGAGAGTGAGGTGGTCCAGGGTAAATCAAAGATTGCAAACTCCATCCATGACCTCCTTAGGGAACTCAGGCGCTTGAGCATTGCCTTTTGTGATGATCTGATGAGATGGGAGACCAATGGCGAGCACTTCCCGAGCCTCGAGCGGCTTGTTCTCGGGGGCTTGTTGAGGCTCGGGAAGGTTCCTTTGTGGCCAATGCTACACCCATGAAACGTAAAATTATCACGGAGTGCGCCAGTTAGTACGAACCGAAACAAGAACTGTAAAATGCAGAAGCAACAAGACCGAAGATTTTAAAAACTCTTCAGGGAAGCGTCCCACTTCCCCTCAGAGCTCTTTCATTGATAAATCGCATACAGACATAGTTTGGACTTACAAGACTTGAACTCCCTTCTAGTCTAGCCAACACTATTCACGATCCTATCAACTAATTCTCCGGCCACGTCCCGTGGACTTTTTAACCTACACTTACTCCCTAAGTGTAAAAATAAAAGATAGTTTGATGAAACTAAGAAATTAAACAAAAACAGTTTCAGTCCTTGAGTGTGTAAGAACTCACGCACTGAACTGTGTACAACTGAAAAGAACAGAAAATATGAAGCTCAAATATTGCTCTAAAAATCTCTCTAACTTCAGCAGCCGCAATAGGAGCTTCTCCTAGGGTATTTAAACGATCTTCTTAGGGTTGAAGTCTTCTACAAGGCATGGGACTCCAAGCGCAATTTCCTTCCATAAGAGTAACATATCTTTGGCAAGTAAAATCTTTTATTCTCTCTCCTTGATTCCCTATCCATGCACGTCTCTTCCCTTCTCTATCTCTCTCACATCCGATTTCCTACAATATGTAATACCATAATAAGATTTACACAATCTTATATATGGAATATAAAATTAACTTAATTAAGGAAATAAAATAAATAAAGATCTCCCCTTTATTTCTGTGGTTCCAGGTGCTTGTTCGAACTGACGAACTAATGCCAAATAAAATATCTTTCAACCCACAAAGGTAACAACATTGAAAGGTAGTATTTTCTATTCTTTATTATTACAGATTCTGAAAAAAAAAAAAAAAAACTACCAATTGCATCAACCTTGATAGATGAGAGCATTGGCCATATCCCATATGGTCATAAAAGTCTTCAATAATGGAAGCCAAAGTTGTGATTTAGTCATAGCATACATCTAAATTGGTCATAAAAAGTTGTGCTTTAGTGAATGCACACAACAAGTTGGTCATAAAATATTGAGCAAATTACAACAAGTTGGTCATTAACAAAGAAAATAGAAACAAAAAAGGTGCTTACTGAAATCATACAGCTAATTGGTCACAAAACCTCACCCTTTCACTGAAATGATCTTGTGTAGTTTCAGTTCTCCATCTATTTGACAGTAGAAAACTTACTCATGGCAGCAGCTTATGCAGCTTTAGTTTCAGTTAGCCAAACTATCCAACACCTCCAAAAAAATCCTCTCCCTCGAATATCATCTCTTGACAAACCACAAACTGAGTCTCTAACCGAAAATGTAACTTTCTTGATCAATTTTCTCGAACGTTATTCGTTCGTCGACTGTGGAGGGATCGTATAGCCGATGCAGCTCACGAGGCAGAGGATTTGATCGAATCCCATTTTGTCGATCAGATTGAAAATCCCAATCCTAATGGTGATGTTTTAAGTCAAAGTCTGCAGAAAGTGACAGAGAAAATGGAGCTCATTAAGAATGAAGTTACATGGATGATGGTTAGTAAAGGGAAGTGTTTGCTAATGAGAAACAATTCAGTTCCTGCTTCAGGTTCATTAAGAAGAACTTCTTCTTCATTGGGGCACGTGACAATGATGGGACGTGATGATGTCATGATCGACGTCATGGACAAGCTGACAAACAGGGAATCGGGTCGCCACGTCATCCCGATTGTAGGAATGGGAGGAATCGGTAAGACCACTCTTGCTAAAAATGTGTTTTTGAATCCGCTTATAGTGCAGTACTTCGATTTATCTGGTTGGGCTACAATTTCTCAAGACTATGATTCTAAAGGGATTCTCTTAGAAGTCCTCGTTTCGCCGAAAACCGTAGAGAATAAGGAGGATTCGAGCCAAACGAGCGAACATGAATTAGGACACAAATTGTACCAAACTTTATCAGGAAGAAGGTATTTGGAGGTGTTGGACGATATGTGGAGCATCGAGGCGTGGGAGAAGGTGAAGTTCTACTTCCCCGAGTATAATAACGGGAGTCGAATACTCTTTACCACTCAGCTTTCCCACTTGGGTTCTCAGCTGAGCGGTTCTCGTGGCCTCGAGATGAGCTTTCTTGACGAGGATAACAGCTGGAATCTTTTCAGAAAATGTGTTTTTCGGGAAGAAACGTGTCCTCTTGAACTTGAAGAAACGGGAAAGGGAATCGCGAGATCTTGCCGAGGACTTCCGTTGTCCATCACAGTGATTGGAGCTCTTCTGTCGAAGCACAAACAATCGCGTGAGTATTGGGAACACGTGCTGGGCAACTTGAACCGAGTCTTGAATTCGGAGGAAAACGAGCATTGTTTAAAGATACTACGCTTGAGTTACGTGGAGTTACCCGTGCATCTAAAGCCTTGTTTCCTTTACATGGGCTTTTTTCGAGAGGACAGTGAGATTTCTAAGTCGAGGCTCGTGAAGTTATCGGCTGCGGAAGGTTTTCTCAAAGCGGTTAATGGCAAATGTTTGGAGGTTGTAGCTGAAGAGTACTTACATGAGCTTGTGGATCGAAACCTGGTCTTAGTTCATAAGCTCGGCTCCATGGGGAGTATCAAAATCTGCAAACTACACGATCTTTTGAGAGACCTTTGCTTAAAAGAAGCTGAGAAGAGCAAGTTTCTCTGTCTCGTGCATCCACGTGGTGATTCAAATATCCGAAATGAAATCGAAAAACAACGGCGAATCTGTTTCGATGACTCAACAATAAACGAGGAATTCGATTTCGGTTCCGTGCAATCTTCTTCGCTCCGTTCTTTGATATGGCCTTTAGGGACTGAGACGATTAATCTGCAACGTGTTAACTGTAAGTTACTGAGGGTACTAACTGTAGTGGCCTACAACACTTGCGATCCACCGGATTACCTCACGGCCAACACACGATTTCTCGAATTTTTCTGCATCAACATTCACCGAGTAGCTTCTTCATTTCTCAGCTTTTTGTGTCAGGAGCTGATGTCATTAAACCCAGATCCGAACCCGACTCGACTCGTCGACATCTGGAAGATGACCCAGCTTAGGCACGTCAACTTGAATAGATTCCGAGTCCCCCGGGATTTGTTAGTAGTTCTGGAACACCTGCAATCCCTCAAGGGAGTCGTGAACTTTAAGTTTTCTCGTCGTGTTTTCGAGCAAATCCCGAATATTAAAAAGTTGGCGACAGAATATGACGAGCATGATTATGACAAAATTATGGGCTCGAAAATCTCGACCAGCTAACTAAGCTCGAAAGCCTTTGCTGCAACATTGATAAAATGGTTCGTGGGAAAGATTTGGGCCGAAGACTTAGCTTCCCGGTTTTTCTCAGGAAGTTGACTTTAGGCGGCATGAGTCTCGGTTGGGAAGAGATGGGGAGGAAAATCGGGAAGCTGCCAAATCTTCAAGTGCTTAAACTATGTGACGATGCATTCACGGGACACATGTGGGAAACAGTCGAGGGAGATTTTTTAGAACTCAAGTACTTGAAAATCGCGTACTGTAGTGGTCTGAAAAGATGGGAGACTGACAGCTCGCACTTTCCGAGCCTCGAGAAACTTGTTCTTGTCGGGCTATTCGGTCTGGAGAAGATTCCTCGGGAGATTGGAGATATACCGACACTTGAGTCGATACGTGTAACTGATTGCCCATCTGTCATACATTCTGCTAAGGAGATAATAAAGGAACAACATGAGCTTGGGAATGAAGGCTTTCAGCTCTCTTTTGGGGAATGAATAATTCTTGGTTATATTTTTGAGTTTTTCTTTTTCTTACCTTTTTCCATTTTTAAAATTTTATAAAAGTTATATCTGTTTTCTCTTGTGTTTTCTATCATTTTTTTGGTACTTGTGGTTGTTTTGTCAGAGGATATAATCTGAGTCCCATATAGTCGATCAGCTTCAAGATTCATATTCCACTAACACGACTGATCATATGAAACACATTAGTACCAATGATGACTTGCTGTATCAAGAATACTGGGAAAATATTCCTTGGAAAACTTAAAACTCAATCTTGAACTCAGAGGATAATGAGCTTTGCTTTCAGAAGACACGCGGATTAATATCTCGAAGCATCGTTAAACTATGGGTTGTTGAAGGATTTCTCAAACTTATTGGCAGCAAAATTTTAGACATAGTTGAAGAAGAGTCGCGTAAGGGACCTTGTGGACAGAAATCTGATCGTAGTTGACGAATTTGGGTCCACACGAAACACAAATTACTTGCAAAACCCACGATCACCTAAGGCTACTTGCAAAAGTTTGGGGCGTTGGAGATATAGCGACGCTAAAGTCGATCATTGTGCTTTTCTGCAGCGACTCGGCCGTGGTTTTGCAAAAGAGATAGCAAATTAATGAGCAAGAGGAGCTTAGGAATGTAGGTTTTAAACTCTGGGCTGAGTCTATATAATGTCTTCTTCTTCTTCTTCTTCTTGATGGAACTGCTTATTGTGTTTTATGTTTTCACTTGTTGAATATATTTGTTAGCTGGCTATCTCTTTTGGTTCATTAATAGTAACTATTTTGTGTAAGTGTTGATCATATAGATGTGCATTCATATGATTGCTTCCCAACAGGGTTTTAGACTGGTGATGTCATGAACGTCTTTCAACCTAAGATCCGTTCTTGTCCTGCAAAATACGCCAGTATGGGTGCCGGCGGAAAGAAACTTTGACCTGTAGGTAAAAAGAAGTAAAAAGACCAGAGCTTTCCCACAGACAACACAAATTTGATATAAAAATTGTCCCCAAACCGGTTGAACTGAATTCCACAAGCTTGGATGGGCTCGTCGTCTCCGCTGACTTGCGAAATGTCGGGAGGGATCTAGAGGGAAAAGACTTCGACACGCAAGTCAGTCTGTGCACCGCGAATAATCAGAACAATATTATGGAAATCTGCCGTATATGTGTGTTTATGTAAAATAAATAATTTGAATACCCTTTTATACTTAGAGTTGCTTGTTAGTTAAGAGACTTAGTATGGCATGGGATCCTTGCATATCTAATTCCTTTTAACTAACATAGAGCCATTGAATATATACACTTTCCATCCACAATTTTTTTTTTCCCTCCATCCAAATGGCTCTTAGGTCTCAAGATCGCAATCCCTACCTTGGTACCTTCATGCCACGAGTATGTCGAGGTCGACTTCCCGACCTCAACCTCACTGACCTCATCACATCAGAGGTCTCTACCATATTCGAGTTCGGAGGTCTCTTGACATCTCAGCTACATGTTCTTATGGTCTCTCGTCCTCCGAGCTATCTAAGCTCGGTCTTGGATTAGCCGAACTAAGCGCTAAAACGAACTAGGCTCTCCTGAACCATACCATGTTGAATTGACACTCCTAGTGGGTTGGCCGAGATGTTCTGGATGACCTATCACATAGGTAAAATTCTAACACACAATTTCATTTACTAACTTAATTGATGGATAATTTACATTCAGATTCCTTTCTTTGAAGCAGAGAAGAACATGATTCATTACACTGTTTGATACAACCATATCGAATTGATATTTAGGAAAATAAAAATAGGTGAGTAATATTTTTTATTTCAAAATGTCTAATAATAATTTATTTTAATTATTAATTGTTTTAATGACATTGTAGAGAGAAAATTAGGATATAATAAAATTTAAAACTCTTACCAATGACATAGATTACAACTAATCAAACACAAAATAGAAAAATACACAAAATTATGTAGGACCATATTGGAATTAAGCGTATCTTTCGCTTCCATTTAGTAAATAACGAAAACTTATTAGGCAAAACACAAACAATGATCAATCCCTATAAAAACTTCAAAATTTCAACTCTGCGAGTCGGAGAAACCAGAAAAATCCCAAATGGCTGTTCCCTTCGCTTACGGCGTTGTACGTCCAGTTTCCGCTCCATGGATCCGGTCAAGCCGCTGCTCCGCAAACCCGTTTCTCCCCTGTAGAAAAGGTTCATTTTCCGTTTCGAGAAATGGGCCCTATCGTTGGGAGAGTACCCTCCAAGCTTCCCTTCATTCAAGTCAGTATTGAGTATTTTTTACCTCCATTGATTTTGATCCGTCGTTCGTAGTCAAGTTTGTTTGAGTTTCTCTAGTTTATCTAGCATTGAGCTTTAAATGGTACCTTGATGCATAAAGAGCTTAGTTGGAGATTGTGTGTGTTGCACAAGTATGAGCTTAATGGTCCTGTATGAGAAAACAATGTACTTGAAATGTGGCCCGAAAAAGAATCCTCAGCAGTGTAGTCTGAAAGTGTTGTGTACATGCACTTTAATCTTCAGGGCTCTTAGTCTTGAAGGAATAGAAGTGTTCGGAATATAAGCACGATTGTGATTATTTTTTGTTTTCTTCTTGTTTCATGGTTGTTTTAATCAACATCAAATAGGAAAAAAAGGAAATTTGTCACGATGGTTATCATTTGAGTGCTTGTCAAATTGTTATTGGGAATGTGATTGGTTGACTTAATCATGTGCATTTATATCATTTCTTAACTAATAATCTTATGTATTATATGTATACTGTGTTGGATCGTGAATAATTTGTGAATAATTGGATACTATTAGTCATTTGCATATTATTTGGGTCATCCTATGATTAGTGTGTGTGTGTGTGTGTGTGTGTGTTTGGGGTATGGATTGAAGGTTTGATGTTGATTTCCTGTGCAGCTTTGAGTGAGGAGGATCGCTCTGATTTAGTGAATGCGCTCAAGGTTTTTTGATTTTTCAGTTTTTCGCCTCCTTTTGTTGTTTGCCACTTGATTTTATGATGTTTCTGTGTTGATTAAGGTTTACAAACGTGCGCTGTAGGATAAACTGAGCAATCTGGCTGGGCAGCACGCAGAGGTTATGGAGAAACTGACCCCAAATGTGCGGAAGTGCGTCGAGGTGCTTAGGGAGATTCAGGTTTGTGTGTATGTGTGTGTGTTTTTTTTTTTTTTTTGTTCTGTGTGTGTGCGTGCGTGCGCGTGTTTTTTCTTGTTTTGTTTCTTAAGTTCACTACCATTAGAGATTGAAGATTATATGGATATTGTTATAGGGTTATTAATTGGAATATCACCCATGACTGTTTAATTGATTGTCTACACTTTCTCTGGTTTTTAGTTCATGTTCCTCAGGTTTAATTGTCTGTTGGCATAAAACGCTGTATTTTAGCTGTGCTTGGTTTAATATGGTGATTATGGTTTTGAATAATTATTGGTGGTTCCTTATTGGTTTTTGATACCTGATATGTACCTTAAAACATTTATAATTTCTGGTGTCTGTCAACTCTGTCTTGGACTGTATTATATATGTTACCTTCCTGTATGACAAAGCTACTTTGGTGCTGGGCCTCCATTATCCATGAGGCTATGCTTAAAAATCTGTAGTAGCTGTATTGTGAGAGTAAATAGATCTGGTCAATTGATGATGAAGTTCACCAACTTGACTAGTAGAGAGTGGGTCACTGGCCAGGCTAAGCATATTGCAATGATTAAAGATTAGTTTGATAACATTTGAATCCCAGATATTTGCAAGTCTGAGGTATCATTAACTTTGGATTCGAGTTGAACGACTGGGTTAATGTAATTTGTATTTCATACTAGGACTACATATTTCCAGATAGGATGTATAGTTCTTTCGAGACATGGGGATAATTGTTGTTGTGCTATTCTAACACGAATTTTCATTGACAGGGCCAACATGATGAGCTAGAGGCTAAGTTTCTTGAGGAGAGAGCAGCACTTGAAGCGAAATACCAGAAACTTTATGAAACATTGTATACAAAGGTACGCACATTCTTATAAGCTAAGTAGTTTTTGTATGCTACAAAAGTAGAGAACATTCTCATAACTGAAATATTTTCTGTATGTTCTTTTTACTGAATGCTGTTGTTGATGTGCAATTATGTGTATTTTAATGTATGTAACTATAGAAGAATATATATCATTATATTAACTAACCCATTGGATCTAAATTTATTCGAACGATTTAGGATTTGACCTCATGGTCCTATTAAGGATTGATTCCCATTTGAACCAGATCGATTCAACACACACACACACACACACACTATCATGTATATACATTTGAGATGTTGTGTTTGATGGGTAGAAGTTCGTCTAATCATTTTTTCTTTCATTTCAAAAAATGTACAGCGCTTTGAGATTGTAAATGGTGTTGTGGAAGTTGAAGGAGTGACTGATGCTTCAGCAGACCAGGGAAATGATAAAGCAAATAAGGGTAAACCAAGACTAGCTTATCATCTGTTTTTCTTACTGCCCAACTACTGTTGAATAAAAATTTCATAATGGGCTGTATGGTGGTTATCTTGAGATACCTTACTGCCCTTCTAAATTTGGTTTATTTACAAGTAAACTGGTTTATTTATCTTCCCAGACAAAGGTGTGCCCGACTTCTGGCTGGCAGCAATGAAAACAAATGAGATTTTGGCTGAAGGGGTTGCCTTTTTTTCCACAATACTCTATTTTTTGTGCTCTGATGATGATGCTGAAGACTCGTTTTCTTTGTTTAGATTTCAGAACGTGATGAAGAAGCTTTGAAGTTTCTCAAGGATATCAAGTGGGCTAGGATTGACGATCCAAAGGGTTTCAAGCTCGAGTTCTTTTTTGATACGAATCCATTCTTCAAGAATACCGTGCTTACAAAAACATACCATATGGTTGATGAGGATGAGCCGATACTAGAGAAAGCAATAGGGTAACTTTTTATTCAATATCTCTGAAGTTCTAGCTTGTTATTTTACTTTGTTTGTTTTTCTTTTCTTCCTCCCACCATTGTTTGGAAAATTTACTGAATTGGGAATGATTTGTATCTAAAATTGGATATCTTGCAGGACACAGATCGAATGGTATCCAGGCAAATGCTTGACTCAAAAGATTTTGAAGAAAAAGCCAAAGAAGGGGGTAAAAAATGCTAAGCCAATAACAAAGACTGAAAAGTGTGAAAGTTTTTTCAACTTCTTTAGCCCTCCAGAGGTTCCGGAAGATGAAGAGGACATTGATGAGGATGTGGTGAGGGTGGTTATTTCACCACATGCTAATTTTTTATCACACGAAACCTGAATCTGCTTAATATTTACTATCCATGTTCAATTATACCTTACTTATCTGGTGTTATTTGTCTTGATAGGCTGAGGAACTCCAGAATTTAATGGAGCAAGACTATGACATTGGGTGAGTCTCATGTTCCATTTTGAGATTAGTACATAATTGGATGTAACATGAAAATTCTTTGTTTACTCCTGCATCAAGGCATCATATAATATATTTATCCTCTACCCACTAATTTTTTTGTTCATGCAAACATATCTTTTACTCTCTACAGCTCAACTATTCGGGATAAGATTATTCCTCATGCTGTATCATGGTTCACTGGGGAGGCTGCTCAAGATGATGAACTTGATATGATGGAGGATAATGACGGTGATGATAATGATCACGAAGATGATGATGATGATGATGATGATGATGAGGAAGAGGACGATGATGAGGATGATGATGAAGACGAAGCTCCTGTCAAGTTCTCAAAGAAGGTAAAATAGATCAATCTTAAAAAGGGGAGTTCAATTTTATTTTAGCTTCAGAATTTTAACTTGGGGTGATACTTACGTTATTTTTTTATTTTTCTCTACGTTCTGTTGCTTGAGAAACTTCAGCCATCCCGACCGAAGGTATGTAAAATTTCTATATAACTCGTCTGTTTAACGTTCTGTAGTGTTCATTTATGTGTTTTATCGAGCTTATTGGGATTTTTTTTGCAACAGAGAGGTGTGGCGGGACGAGCTGGGGAAGGTCCACTGGGCGAACGCCCTGCCGAGTGCAATCAGCAGTAAGGCTGTGGAAATTTTCAAAATTTCTGGTCCCTGCATTGTTCGTCTTTACGGATTGGCGTCGGTTTTATGGTGGTTGAATGGAAATTTTTTAATTGGGAGTCTTATATATTTATTAGATCATGAATGAATGGGGTTGTACTTTATTTGGTTTTGGTTCAATCTATTTTTTCTGTGTGATGCTTTTGCTGAATGAATGAGGGTTGCTTGTGGGTTTTGTATTATATGAGTCAGAGTTGCTTCTATGAATTTTGGGAAACGAGATTGATTAATGATGAGATTATATCAAGCAGCGAGCCTTGTGCATTTTTAACTTATTTTACAGTACTTTATTTTTTCTAATACAATTGTTATCTGATATCGACAAATTTCAGATCTAAAATGCTCGAAAATCGAAATTTTCAAGTGCTAAGTAGGATTGTATTTACAAATCTTTGCAAAGAAGCTCATAAGAGCAAATTTCTCTGGATTCGGCAGCCACACGATCCTAATATCCGAAAAGAAATTGAAACCCAACGGCGAATATGTTTCGATGACTCAACAATAAACGAGGAATTCGATTTCGGTTCCGTGCAATCTTCTTCGCTCCGTTCTTTGATATGGCCTTTAGGGACTGGGACGATTAATCTGCGATGTGTTAATTGTAAGTTACTGAGGGTACTAACTGTAGTGGCTTACAACACTTGTGATCCACCGGATTACCTCTCGGCCAACATGCGATTTCTTGAATTTTTCTGCACCAACATTCACCGAGTAGCTTCTTCATTTCTCAGCTTTTTGTGTCAGGAGCTGATGTCATTAAACCAGGATCCGAACCCGACTCGACTCGTCGACATCTGGAAGATGACAGCTTAGGCACGTCAACTTGAATATATTCCGAGTCCCCCAGGATTCGTTAGTAGTTTTAGAACACCTGCAATCCCTCAAGGGAGTCGTGAACTTTAAGTTTTCTCGTCGTGTTTTCGAGGAAATCTCGAATATTAAAAAGTTGGCGATAGAATATGACGAGCACGATTATGACGATGATGATTATGGGCTCGAAAATCTCGACCGGCTAACTAAGCTCGAAAGCCTTTACTGCAACATTGATAAAACGGTTCGTGGGAAAGATTTGGGCCGAAGACTTAGCTTCCCGGTTTTGCTCAGGAAGTTGACTTTAGGCGGCACGAGTCTCGTTTGGGAAGAGATGGGAAGGAAAATCGGAAAACTGCCAAATCTTCAAGTGCTTAAACTATGTGACGATGCATTTACGGGATACGTTTGAGAAACAGTCGAGGGAGATTTTTTGGAACTCAAGTACTTGAAAATCGCGTACTGTAGTGGTCTGAAAAGATGGGAGACTGACAGCTCGCACTTTCCGAGCCTCGAGAAACTTGTTCTTGTCGGGCTATTCGGTCTGGAGAAGATTCCTCGGGAGATTGGAGATATACCGACACTTGAGTCGATACGTGTGACTGATTGCCCATCTGTCATACATTCTGCTAAGGAGATAATAAAGGAACAACATGAGCTTGGGAATGAAGGCTTTAAGCTCTCTTTTGGGGAATGAATAATTCTTGGTTTTATTTTTGAGTTTTTCTTTTTTACTTTTTCCATTTTATAAAAGTTCTCTGTTTTCTCTTGTGTTTTCTATTATTTTTGTTTTGATAGTTATGGTTGTTTTGTCAGATCTTCTCTTTTAGACCATTTTTGAACTACACACTGGATTTTTCTGTTGTCGAACTGCGTAATTAGACAGCAAAAACGCAATGAAACAGACTGTTCGTTGAGTAATTCGTCTTCTTCAAATAATATTTAGGGGTATTGATAACATGCTGCATTGACAATAGTAGGAGCTGTTGACTGTTTTCAATGTTAAACTATAACAAAAAGTATTCTTATTCTAGTTGATGCTATAACTGAACAATATATTCCAAGTGACCTGTTTTTTTATGCTTCTTTCTGTTTGAATTTTGAATATATGTTGTAAACTCAGCTGGACAACATATTATTTCTGATGCTATGGAGAGCCGCATAGCTGATGCAGCTTACAAGGCAAAGGATATAATCGAGTCTCATTCGATCATCTTCATGCTTCGTATTTCAGTGATGACTTTCTGTATCAAGGCCTAGTGAAAGTAATACTGGGAATATGCCTTAGAAAACTTTAAACTCAATCTTGAGCTCAGAGGATAATGATCATTGCTTTCAGATATTGTGCATGAGTTACAAGGAGTTGTCGGTACGTCTAAAGCATTATTTTCTTTATATGTGAAGTGAATAAGATTCACCCGGGCTCCTTCAACTCAAACCAGCCTCCGTACCTGTAGAACCCAACGCCGGGGTGGCCCCGGCGTCGGGCCTCCGATGCCTAAGTCAGTGCTCGGATCAAGAGAGAGATAAAGTGTAGTAATGTAATGAGGAGAGGATAATGTGTGAATGAGGTACCTTGGCCCCCCTTTTATAGGGGGAGTGTACCTTTGTAGGCTCAATATGAACTTGGCCCATAATGTTGGGCTTGGACGTCTTAGTGGGCTTATCTTCCTATATGTATCCGCTTTATCCATTAAACCGGGTTCAGTATAATATCCTATATCATCTAGTCCCCCCACTCTGGTTGAGTAAGTATAACTCGATCCAAGAGTGAAATGCCTCTTCGAGTTGTTTTCTTCAGCTTGCCACTAAGATCGAGCATCGAAAGTCGAATAACCATTGAATAACCACTGAAAT
>CACSLK010020742.1:9376706-9388447 GCA_902706635.1 Striga hermonthica | reverse complement strand
CATTTGGCATGCAAACTCATGACCTTGTTGTAAAGCCACAAAACAAGCGCACGCACACAACACACCACACATATATAACACACATTTCTAGAAAATATTACAATTTTTTTTTTTATAAATTATTCATTATCCCATCTCATCAAGATTCCTCATTTAATTTTAATTTTCTAATTAATTTAATTTTATTTTGCTACATTATTTTGTCCCCATACAGAAGAGACAGTTTCATCACACACAGAGCCTTTTGTGATGCACTAGCTGAAGAAAATGCAAGAATATCCACAGCAACAAATCACCCCAAAAACAACAACCAAATCCAATCCCAAATTTTCAACATCGACCCATCACTATTCCCACCCATCATCAAAAGAGAGCCGGCCCAACAAACCTTCCCGGGCCTCGTCCGGCCCGTGGCCCCAGACTGGCTCTCCTCCTTCAACTACAACCAGCACCCGCCCGCGGGCAGCGGCCCGTCCGACCTAATCCTCCTCCAAAACCCTAACCCTAATTGCCTGCCCGGGCCCCCCACTCCGCCCCATTTCTCTGCCACGGCCCTTCTGCAGAAGGCCGCCCAGATGGGCCCGAGGACGAGCTGCGGGCCCAACGGGCCCGGCCAGGATGGGCTCGGCCCATTCCACGGGATGATGATGATGACAGGCAATAATAGTAATATCATTCGCGGCGGCGGGCCACCGGCGGTTTCTGCTCCGGAGGAGGGCTTCGATTTCGAGGCGGCCATGGAAGAGCTCGGGCGGGCCCGAGAAGAAGGGATGATGACGACAAGGGATTTCTTGGGATTGAGGGCACTTTCAGAGAGTGAGATATTGAGCATGGCTGGTTTCATGGACAACAACAACAATGGGATTAATGGTAGTGTTGGGGAGAAAGGGCAAAGTGGACATTTTTAAATATTTGTCCCTTGTTTTTGTTTAAGGACTATGGATGGATTGGTCTTGTCTCTTGCTATGACCTTTATATGAGACTCGGGGACTATCTTGTTTAGAATGAACGAGGAATTAATTTAAACTATTCTGGAATTTGATGTTAAAGTTTGGGGAAAAAAAAACCCTAGTTGGTAATTATAAATATTTATAGGCTACATCGTATTAAAATTTAAAATGTTATTTTTTGAAACTTTTTTTTTTTGGTAACCAACCTTTGCCTCGATTGATTCTTTGGTCGACCCGGGTCGCACACCTGACAATGGTGCATCAATCTCCCAACAAGGGTTTTCTGCATTCACAAGGATACGAACCCGAGATCTTGCTTAAAGGACATCAAGCTGCTTACCACTTGAGCCAACAAACCTTTGTTGTTGGTTATTATTTTTTGAAACTGAGCGAGTAGTATTTGTATTGTGCATGTTGTTTTTATGTGGCTATAGTTGATAATTAATTAATACTGCAACGTTTTTTATTTGTTTATTTTTGGTGTTTAATTGTCCATGGTGTATTAATTAAATAAACACATATTCTTTATGTGGGACATGACAGTCTAATTGTTAGGCGTATACTTTCTGAACAAAAATATGTATTCATATTATCAAATGCCATACTGATTAGAACGACCTATCAGAAGAGATACCGTTAATTAAATTGGAATAAAACTATGTATTCCATACTATCAAATGTCACACTGATTAGAATCAGAAGACATACAATTAATTAAATTGGAATACAGGTAGGAGTCAATTTTAAATAAAAAAATATGTATCTCTTTCTTTCTCTGTCTCTATAAGGATTCTACAGTACTCCCGTTACGGAACCATTCTAGCGGGGTTGGTAACCTTAGATCAACCATCCTTCGACGGTTACATGATAATCTAACGGTTACAAATCACGACGAAATGGTTCCGTAACGGGTTAAAAATTATCTAACTACTAAATTTATATTACATTTGCACCCAATATAAACCCTCTATGGCCTAAATGTGGTTGTCATCTTTTGTGAAACAACCCTCTTTGTACAGTGTAGTTTGTAAGAGTACATAACGAAACATTTAAAAATGGTAAAAGTATTTTTTTTAACTATATATATATATATATATGATTACTAATTAATTAATTAATTTATTCAGACACTGGTCTTGCTAGGATATTGAATTTCGAAAATTGTAAATAATTTGACAAGAAATTAGTGTGACCTTCTAGAAATATAATGCATTCAATGCTCATAATTATATTTTCGAATTAAAATACTCCCAAAATATATATATGAGTTTATTATATATCTTGAATTTTGCAGCAAAATTCAATGCTTTGGACCCTTCACAAAACGGATGTTTGTCTTCTCTTGCACTTATTCCTAAATTGATTGCTTGTATTGTTGAAGTTATATTAAATACTCCTATATATATATGGCTTTATTTGGAAGGATAGGAATCAAATATATATGTATATATATATATATATGCAATATATGTAACATGATTAAAGTTGTCCTTTGAGATGCATCTTTAAATAAGACACTCCTAGGAAGAAATAAATTAGTGTTGCAGAGAATGTTGTCACATTATGTTACTTCCATTTAATGAACCAACAAATCATGATAAAAAGTTCAAAATATTAAATAAAAATAAAAAATCTATTTTCTAATCAGAAAATGAGGAAAAATTTGGTTCAATAATATTAAATGAACGAGCTTTAGTCCAATTAGCTTACTAATTAAACTAGTCGAACTGAACTCGAGTCTTGATAACCCGAGTTTACAAGCAGCCCTTTTCAGTTCTACACATAACGTGTTGTCTTGTAGATGGGCTTACACGATAACAATACATGTAATGAAATACAAAAATGTATAAGTGGAAAAAATAAAAATAAATAAGATCTAGAAAAAGAAACAAGTTTTAGAAAAAAAAAAAAAAATTGAAATGTAATTATTTAATTATCATACTTTTAAGCTCTCAATAATTAAAAGAACTTCAAACAAGCTCAAACTCGACTCATTTGATACTTATACTCGTGAGACTTATGATATAAATGACACCATAAAAGATATAGAAATCACAATTAACTAATATAATAGCACATGGTAGCCTTGCAGGCCTAATCTTGGGGGATCTAAATGGAAAGATTTGGTGATAATTAAGCATATACAAAATTAAATCTTGCATTTAAATTGGCCAACATCATATAAAGTACCAAAGTATTATAAGAAGCCTAAAGAATGTCCCTAATAAAGTACATATATATATAGGGCATGCACCTACATATCAACACATTACTTTAGGAAAAATAAAGAGATATGGCTAGCTAGGCCTAGCTAGCTAGAGATGTATATACTTAATATACTTAATTAAATACCAATAATTTATTTATTTATTTATTTATTTATTTATTTGGAGGTACCAAAAAACATAGGATTCTTTTCATCAACACATAAAAATAATAATAATAATAATAATAATAATAATAATAATAAAATGATTCTTGAAATGTGTAAGAACAAAACATGGTTATACTTTGCTGTTTACTTGCAAAACAGAAAGCAAAGATGCTATTTGACTCCAAATATATATATATGTATGTGTGTGTGCAAGTGGAATAAGCCTCAATCCCAAGAAATGGCCCATAAAGCTGACCCTTTTTCTTGACATGATATTTGATTTCATGTTACTTACACTACACATGAAAATAGGGGATTGATTCTTCTTTTTCATTTATAAATAATTTTTATTATTTTTAATTTAGTCCCCATGTCTGCAAGACTGCAACTCATTATTTTCTCCAAAGAAAAATAAAGTATAACAAATTTTAAATTAAAAAAAAAAATAATAAAAAAAAAGATGGAGTTTTCTACAATTTGGGTGGTGGGCATAGCAGGTCTGGAACACCTTTATTTATATTTTATTTTATTTTATTTTATTTTATTTTATTATATTATATTATAAAAATATATTATTGTTGTTTCATTTCATGACATTATGATATATCTAACAAGTAATTACAAACAAATATTGAAAATTAAATCAAGAATAAGCTACATAATTTCTACTATCTTTTAATATGTTTTTAATTTGTTGTATACTTCATTATTTTGAATAAAGAAATGCATACATATATGTTTTCTCAAAGTCTTTATATATATAAACTCTTTCTCATCCTCCAATTATTGTGATTGAGGTACAATAATAATAATAATAATAATAATAATAATAATAATAATAATAATTATTATTATTATTATTATTATTATTATTATTATAATAATAATAATAATAATAATAATAATAATAATAATAATAATAATAACTGACTTTATTCATGTAACTATTGATTTTCCACATATGTCAGTGAAAACCAAAATCTTTACTTTAAAATAATAGATGAATTGTCCTTCTGTCTCTTGTATAAACTTTTTAAGATAAAAAAGTATTTTTACTTATTTTTTTAATTTTATTTTTGTTTTTTTCTAAGAAAAAGAGTTAATTACCTAGCTAGAGTTACCATGCAATTAACTATATATTTTGTCCAAAAAAAAAAAGAGTCAAACTGTATATTCTCATAAGATATTAATTACTAATATTTTATCAGTTTCTAAGATAGAAGTTTATATAATGCAACAGATTATATTTAATCGAATTGTGATCAAAATTTCAACATTTTCTCATGTTTAGAACTCTAATTAATTTCAAATGTTCAATTCTAGCTTCTAGCTAGTTTTTAGCCATTTTTGTAATTTCATATTTTATCAGCTTTTATAATTAATTTTACATTTTTTGTTATTTTAATTTCCTATATAGACTCTATTATATATCTTTATTTATTATTTTAGTTTACTTTTAAAAAATTAAGAATTTAGCCTATATGTGTAGGTGTGACTCATCCTATACAATAATTTAGCTAGCATCAAATCAAGCCAAAGTCTTACCTTAAATCTTGATTTCTGTTAAAAAACATATTCTACATAATCATAATATAAAAAAAAAATATACATATATATATATATATATATTAAGGTAGAAATTAATTAATTAATTAATTAATCATTTTAATATTATTTTTGAGGTTGAAAAAGGTTCACATGCAAATTGTAAGTAGGTGGGAACAAAGCTAGCTAAGAGTGAAAAGGACTTGCTGCTGCTGGACCATTCGTGTTGTCACTATAATTCAGCAGCTGAAGACCACTTTCACCACCAAGTCCACATTTTTATTTTTAATACATTATCACCAAAGATTTAAAATATATATATATATATATTATTTTCATTTTTTCTTATTGAATTATACTTCTGGAAATGTTAGAGAAAAAAAAAATACATATTGTATTGTTTTAGTTTAAGACCTTTATTATCTTTTAGAAGAAAAATTGACAGTTGATATTGGTTTTTGGGGGGATTATGGATGTGTGGAGGAGATTGAGGGAAAATATTTGAATGATAGTACATAACAAGGATGTATATAATATATATATAAATATAGATTTAGTTTAAGAGTAGTCACAAAATTTTTAAAATAAATCCAATAATTTTGGATGAGTTCAAAAAATAATGATATTGAAATTAAGGTGATCATATGAGTTCAGAAAATAATGATATTGAAATTAAGGTGATCATATGAGAATGAACAGAGTTCAAAAAATAATGATATTAAAATTAAGGTGATAATATGAGAATGAACAGAGAGTATAGCAGAGAGTCATGTCTCACATAAACTTGTTGACGATGCAATTTTAATTAGTTTTAAAATATCATTTCTGGCAAAAGACTTGTTGACAACTGTAATTTTAATTAATTTTAAAACTACGAAACTATTGATCAACTGCATTTCAATACAATTATTTCTTTTTTTTTTAAACCAAAAATATTTTACCTGAACTTTATTTCTCACTAATAATTTTTATATATTATCAAACTAAGTTATTCATCCAGTAGCAAAGAACTTTTTTGTTTTGTTTTGTTTTTTTTTTATTTATAATGATCTACATATAAAAATGTGTTCGTAGAAAAATTTTAATTTTTTTTTTTTCAATTTCCATAAAAACATTTAAAATTTTATAGCAATGCATAATTTATAGTTATATGGTTTTACCATTAATATAATTTTACTATAAATTATTGTCTCCCATACTTTTGTGAATATATAAAATTTCACCTCAAAGTCATATACATAGTTTTATTTACACAAAAAAAAAAAAAAAATAATATTAATAATAATAATAATATAGTGATTATTATTATTGTCAAACAGACAAATTCATATTGGGCTAAATGCCAAAATTACAAATTATAATATTGTTTTTCATGTTGTGCTATTTTTTCTCAATAATATTCTAGACTGGTACACGTAGTTATAAAACTTTATCTATTTTATCCACTGAAATAAATATATAATAAAATTAGTCAGTCATTGGCCGGCAGTCGGGTACCCAAATGCCGCCCCCTAACTTATAATTATTCCAATTAATAGATTCTTGCTTGAGAGTGACCCTTTAACAAATTACTATAAGTTAAGAGGGGTCAAATCTTATATTCTATGCATAAAAATATACATTCATATGATTAAATATTATGTTTTATTTATTTTTCAAATATGATATTTTTTATTCTCTATATGTATAATTATTGAAAAATATATCCACCTAACAAAATATATAGTAGGATATGAAATTTTCCTTTCATGAATAACTTGGGAGGTCATCTCAATGTGGATTATACATTTTTTTTATTTTCACTCTTCCTTTTCTTCCTAAAGTCTATTGATATTAATTATAAGCATCATTAGTTAACTTATGTTTATTTAGTTAGTTGTATATAAATATGTTTGATTTGGTAAAACGAGCTTTTTGAAAAAAACGAAGTTGAGCTTATGTTAGAAGCATTCTCAAGTAGCTTTCAGACTATTGTAATTTTTATTTCAGCTTATCAATTAATTTTTCTAAACACTTTTATTTTTATTATATCAACTAAGTTAACCAAACATAATCTAATTATATAGATAAAATATTAGCATCAAATAATTTAATTCATCATTCTTATTCATGTTATTATTATTGTTATTATTATTATTGTACATAGCACAAAATTCGAAGACTAATTAACAGTAAGATTAACCCCTATGTATATATTTTATTATATTAGTTATATTTAATTAGAATTAAATAAAAGCCCAACAGCCGACCCTGTGACCTGTCTTCGTCTTGGACGTACGACTATTGTTATTATTATTATAATAATAATGTTGCAATTGGTTAATTAAGTTGACGAATAAATTAATATAGTAATATTAGTGATGTCAAGTGTCACATATATGGACTTCATTAATTAACATCCTTAGCCCTATATAAACTACAATGGTTATATTATTTTTTTTTTCTTTTTGAATTATCCATTTTTATTTTTTAATCAATTTTTACCTCCTAATTGAATTGTTGTTACTATATTTTTAATTTTTTTTTTACCCTTTTTTTGGTGTTCTATATATGTATATATGCTCCTAGGAAATTAACAAATTTGTGATTAAGAGTATTATATAAATCTTAAAAATATATTATACAGGGCAAATTCAATAAAATTAATTAATAAGACATAAATTATTTCAAAACAAGAGGCATGTCGTCATACCTAATCATTTTTTATTTTATTTTTTTATTAGGGTTGGTGAGGTTCATGCATGAAAATAGTCAAATACAAGTTCAATTAGTATTGAGAAGTACTCCCTCAATTTCAAATTATAAGTCGCTTTGTCTTTTTCGGTACATCTATTTTGCTATGTACTAGATACATAGTAAAATGGATGAATCAAAAAAGTCAAAACGACTTATAATTTAAAACGGAGGGAGTAGTACTTTTAGTAGTTACTGTGAACAACCTTTTAAGTAATTCATAATCTGAGCACATGCGTAGGCCCTAATCAAGATTAACAAATGATTAATTAATTAGTCAGTACTATCATCCAAAAGCATGAGATTGAGTGCACTTAATTTCTCATGCTTAGAGATGTGTTAATTAAGTTGATTATTATTATTTATTTGTAATCATCTTATGTTCATAATTAAATTAATTTTCCAGTAAAATTACACTCAATTAAAATTCACAAATGAGATTCACTGCAGTAAAAAGAGTTGGTCAAAATGATTGCCTCCTTTTTATTGTCAATAATAACCATCAAACTCTTTGCTTTTGATTATATATTTCTCATGAAGTCTCAAGTACTTACACTTTATAGTGTGGTGATGTGGTGTTTTGTTGATCAAAAGGGCAAAAGTCTCTTTGTTAGTGCTTCACAATTCATCATACTCCTTTTTGTTCCAAACAAATGATTGAAATGGTTGCTGTTATCATCCCAAATATGTAACAAAGACAAAGGAATGATGCTCCAAAAAAAAAATAAAAAAAATGTAATTAATGGTAAAGTACAATCTTTTATTGCAGTAACTTTTTACTCTTTTTAGTTTTTACTCCACAATTTTCACTTGTAAATATAGTACTTTATGAACGCCACGCAACAAAAAACCCCTCTTCTGCGTATACCTAAAACTCATATTTGTGCCTCCCTACCGCCGCATCTACCTCCTCCTTCCTCTGGCCAGTTGGCGCCGAGGTTGGCAACTCGCCCCGCCTCCTTGTTTCGTGCTCCGCGTGCCTTAGACGTCGTTGATGGAAGGGTCAGCTATTTCAGATGCGGGTGGAGCCAAGCTCCGGCGCTTTTGTGTTGCCGGCGTCCCCACTCTGTGCGTGCCCCATTTCTCAAAAGCTGGTCTTTACGGCAGGTTTCGGTTTGGTCTTTGATGTGTGTGGGGGTTGGGAGCGTGGGTTGTGTCTCGGCGTTGATTGAAGCGGTCTCTTTGCATTGAAAGCCTTTTCGAGGTTGAGAATCTCAGATCTGGATAGCCGTAGACGATTTGGAGTGCGGAGTTTTTAGACTGGTATTCTAGGCTGAGGACGGGTTCGTCTATGTAGATTTCTTCGATTTGTTGGCTTGTGAGGTTGTAGTGTATGAGTAGTTTGTCGGTGGCCGGGGAGGGCTTTATTTTATTAATTAGGCGTGAGTTGTTTTTTCTTGTGTTTTTGTTTGTTCGTTTAGTGCAGCTTTGTCTGCTTTTAGTGCAGCTTTGTCTGCTTTTAGTGTAACTGTGTCTGCTTTTGTTTTGTGCTTGTTCGCCTCCGTCATGGAGTTTGTACCCCCTTGTGTGACAAGGGGGGTGGTCTAGTCTTCTGGTTCCAGTGTGTCATTTGACACTTCGAATGTACTCCTTTGAGTTTTTAAATTATTAATATAATTGCCGTTTGAAAAAAAAAATAATATAGTACTTTATTGTATTATATTTGTTGTTTTTATATGTGGTACGAATATACTAAACAGAGTTGATTTTCTTCACTTTCTTGGCGAATTGAATGACAGGTTTGATTTTCATCGAGTTATGTTATAAAGAATATTATCACTGTATCGATCGAGCTGATATTAAATGCTATATAAATATGCATTTTATTTTAGGAGAATACTACCATCCCGTTACGGGATGGTTCTATTATGCTTTTTAACTGTAGATATACACATAATCTGATAATGTGCAAAGATGCAATTGACCCCACGGGGCGGTCAACCTTCTTGCCCTATCCTAAAATATAACAGAACCATCCGATAACGGGATGGTAGTATTCTCCTTTATTTTATTAACACGATCATTTGGGTACTTATGTCTCTCATAAAATGAAACATTATATTTATATAACAATAGAAACTGTGGTTTTAAGGGGTGTTATTTTGTATATGTATGTTTAGATAAAATGTGAAATATATATATATATATATATATATATTTTAAATAAAAATGAAGTTAAATACCAACTATTTTAGTTGAAACTTGAAATCCTTACATATGCTTCAATATTATTATTACATAAAACTAGTTTGGCCAAAACTTATTATGGTAAGCGGAGCCCAAACAAGATTCTATTGAACAAGAAGTCCAATGGGCCAAAACCCAAAGTATCTCCCTTTGAAAAGTAGTTGGGCTATTTCGTAATAACAACGTAAATCGTAAATCTATTCGGTTGAGTACGAATGAAAATGGTTTGACAGTTACATTTTTTTGATTTGGTGTGATTTTGCATAAACGAATGTATAGACAAATGGAGAGAAATTCATAAATTTAGTTGAATTGTACAATTCTCAATTCTGTTCAATTTAATTTTTTTTTTGTTGTTGTACAATCCGATTATTCATTTCTCGATTTTTTTTTTTATTTTGTGCGATTTTACAATCTCACATACTACGGTCATACTTCTTATGCGATAACATATTATTATAACATAAATCGCAAACTGTACTAAACAATTGGTGTTAGCCAATCGTGATTATGATTTATATATTTTAAACAAATAAGCATTCCTTTTTATATTTTAAAAAACAACATTAACACAAACATGACGTTTCACATTATAGTTATGCAGATCGATGCGACTAACAGTTAAGTTTAGATTGTCACATTATAGATATGCAGATCGATGCGACTAACAGTTAGACTTAGATTTGTGATAGAGGATATATGAACTAAACTATAAAATCCTAGTTTTTTCGTGTAATAAAAATGAAATTATCTCCAATTAGTCTTGATAGTACATATTATAGTATACATATTGATATGATACATGTACTTTTGCACAATTGAAAACGTAACCCATTTCTTTAAGAATACAAACTTTGTGACAAATTCAACCAAATGATTGAATCGGCTTAGGCGGGTGGATAGGCGATTCGGAAGGCGTGTGTTGAGCTGCTTTTGCAACTTATGTTTCGGGCTCTTTCTCATTAGTTACAGCCGAAGCCCTAGCCCTTAGGTTCGGCCTCCGCTTTGCGCTTGATGCAGGATTCTCAATACAATATGCCGAGACCGACGCTCTTGCGGTTGTTTGCGGTTTGCTAGATATGTCGCCAAACGATCCTTTGCATCATGTGTTGGCGGACATCTTATCACTTTTGTCTCTTTTAGACTGTGAGTCTTGTTGTTATATTAGTAGAAATTTCAATTCTATTGCCCATTGTCTAGCTAGTAGGACTATGTCGTTGAAGGAACCTTTCTTTTGAAAAAAAAAAAGTGTTGGTTATAAATGTTGACCATTACAATGTAATTGACTCTCCCAACTTTTACTATTAAAAATGTAGCGCTCACTTCAGCAATGTCTCGAATTCGAGTTCTTGTGGAGGCATAAAACTCTTGTTGGGAGACTCACCTACCACTGCTAGGTGTGCGACCCGGATCGATCAACGAATAGTCGGTACATAGCTCCAAATACCGTGGCTTGCTAAAAAAAAATGTAGCGCTCACACATTTCGCGGGACTGTCCAAAGTCTAAATTCCACTCATCTTTTCATGTGTGGATAAAGATTAAAGAGAATAAAGAAGCCCACTTACAAAATGGGGTTTGTACAGTAGTCCCACCAATTTTTGGCTCGAAAAATCACTTTTTGGTGTAATCTGGCATCTGGGTTTCCGATCTTGCGGTCGGAAAATTTGTGAGAAATCGAAAAAATGGGTGGATTTACGGCGAAAATATTTGTTTTTTCGACATTTGTCATCGTGTTGGGTGCTTTTGCTCCTCTGCCTTCTGCTTCAAATCATGCTGATCAGCTTCATATGGAGAAAGTGAGTTATTATATGATTATATTATGCTAATATCATTAGCTTTAATTTATGTTTTCACATTTTGTTTTGTGTTGTTTTTGTTGAACATGAATTGGGCTAGGGCTATTTTCAGTTTTCTTTTGATCTGTTGGTGCAAGTTTTTTTTTTTTTTTTTT
>CACSLK010020742.1:9306987-9318471 GCA_902706635.1 Striga hermonthica | reverse complement strand
CACTCAGACCGTCCATCTGATGATCTTCACACGTGGATCGACTTCGCACTTCACGTTTGAGGTCGTGGCTAACGACGCCGTTTTGCCCCTTGGGGTTGAAACCCTGATTCCATCGCAGGTGACCCTAATCCCAAGCTTCTTCGACTCCATTTTGCCGGCTTTCACCTTCACCTTCGTGTCCAGCTGTATCTTCACCGGCAGATCGCCGCTCCTCAAGCTCGATCTCAGCTGTGACAAGTCTGTGCCGGCAGGAATCGGATCGCTCGAGCTCGAAATCAGCGTCCTCAACGTCGTCGTGTTTTTCCTGCCGTGAGCGAAGCCGGGAAACGCTCCGTCGCCGATGTCCACGTCTCCGGAGTAGAGCCTAACGGAGATCTGATCGTAGTAGAAGTCGATCTTCTTGTTCGGGTTGCTGGCGGTGAGCGAGAAATTGAAGGCGGTGGTGAGCATCGTGCCGGTGAGATTGAACCTGGAGAGGCGGAGGGATCCGACCGAGAACGACGGGCGTCGGGGGCGGTACAGCGCGTAGAACGCCGCGCCGACGGCGGCGGCGAGGAGGAGGACGAGGAGGACCGCGGTGGTCGTCCAGAGGCAGCAGGAGCGGCAGCAGCCGCGGCGGTGGCGCCGCCGCGAGGGCGGCTGCGGGCGGTACGCGAGGCGCGTCGGGTTGTGGAACTGCGGTTTGGCGGCGCCGTTCGCCGCCGCCGTGGCTTCGACGGCTGGCTTCATCTCTCTCGCTCTGGATTAATTGCCGGTGTAGAGAGGTCGAGAGAGGGGAAAGAGTATATATATATGGAGGTGGAGAGGTTGGGGAAAGAGTAATTACTAATTAGTGAAGTGATTAGCTGAGAGTAATTACAATTAAATGATTTTTAATCCCTATAAATCTATAGTAATATAAAGAGGTTGTTGGAAAAATAAAAAAATAGTATGTTTGACTTAAAAAAATAATGTTTTGACTTACTAATTTAAGTAATAACAATGGGTCCCACGCGTTAACATAAAATTAATAAAGAAGATAAATCACCTAAATCTTTCCTACTAAAATTAGTTTGAATGTTGTTAACCAATGTTATCAGATTTTGTGGGATTTTATTTTTTCACAAATTTCATAATAACTACAAGATCTAGATGATAATGATTGAAATTTCCTTATCAAATTTATAGGATTATGTTAACTATATTGCTAGGATTTGATTTATTTTATATAGGGATTGTTGTTACTAACCAATGTCATCGGATTTTGTGGGATTTTATTTGTTCATAAATTTTTAATTACTACAAGATCTCGATGATAATGATCGAAATTTCTTTTCCAAATTTATCGGATTTGTTAATTTTGTATAGGGATTTTTAATTTTGTACAGGGATTGTTGTTACCAAATTTGCACAATAACTACAGATTTATTGGGCCGCTACAAAATTGACGATTTGGACGGTTTTTCACATTTGTTTAGCAATTATTCATTTTTATTTTTTTATTTTTGTATCAATCTGCATATATTTGATCAATTTTGTAGGATTTTATTTGTTCACAAATTTTTTAATTACTACATAATCTCGAAGAGAGTTGATCGAAATTGTCTTACCAAATTTCATTGTAACAAACTCCATTTTTTTTGGCAACATAATCTTCAAAATATTCGTGCTTCCCTCACATGTGAATCACTTACCACATTTTTTTATTGTTTTACCAAAACCGAAAATACATATTTTTTTAACTCATCATAAGCATAATCAAATAAGTCGGATAAGATCCCACGGGATATTATCATATCATAATAAAAAATATCGGATATTATCAATTAAATAGATTAGTACATGACGTAGATATCTTTTAAATCCCCGTGAGTGGCTTACGGTACATACACATGACAATATATACATCACCAACCTTGAACAACAACTATGCAACATCCATTCCACAATACACTTTTTTCACGAAGCTTTTACAACATCATTCAAAATGCCTTTGAATTTTGGAGTCATCAAGAATATCAAAAGATCCAATAAGCCACCAATCAAGTTACGCATAATTAAGATGTTCCAACGAGTTGAAGACGTACGCAATTACCGAAATGTTCTTGATATTATCCTTCACGATTCTAAGGTAATATATTATTTAAATTTAAATTTAATTTAAATGCATCATTTTATGCCACATATTCCGAGGTAAATTGTTCTTCACTGTTGTTCATATCACCTGTCTATTCATATAAAATTTAACTTCAAATAACATTTATATTCATAATTGAAACAAGTATGAAAACAAGATAGACTTGCTGAAGCATATTCAGATAATGCGTGGCAGTTTTGAATGAAGATCAACACAGTTTGAAATTTAGAGGGCAATTAATACTACAAACTCATAGAGATAGTCGCTAATACCAAGTATTGTTTTCACATTCATATTCAACTGTAAGTGTAGTTTGAATTTAATTTATCTTCACATTGAGTTTGTTAAACAAAAGCTCCAGATATGTGCTAAGTTTGGTAATTCAGCCTTCCGTGCATCTATATATTTTATGTCTTTGATTCAGAATTTTACAAATTAATGTTCTTACTTGATGTTTTACATATTATATAGAGTGTTGCACGAGACTTCATAACTGATTTTGAAGAGCAACAGTGGAATGAAAGTTTCACTCCTACGGTTTCAAAAAAGAACGTAAAAAGATGCAGAATGATAACATTTCAATCGCAATGGAAAATGAGTAAGCACAACAACAGAGATATGTCCAAAGAAAACGTCAAAACAGGTAGTAAATGGTAAAAGAAATGAAACAAACACATATGATATATGAGATTGTTTAGTAAATACATCTGCTGATGCAAACAGTTCTATGAATAACGAATAACAAATTATGTGATAAATGATATTCATATCTTTCTTAATGTGTTGTAGCCCACCAAATATCTTATTTAAAGCTTACATTTGACTTACATTTGAGCTCCAGTTTATTCTCACCAACCATCATCATGCAAACAAAAAAAAAAAAGCATTATTAGTACGTGTTGAATTTCATAAGGGTGTGTATATGAGAAAATATTCAATAATATATAGATTTTATTTTTATTATATTTATTAATTTATTAATTATTGACATAATCTTTCCTTTAGTAAATACTTTGAACTTTAACAAAAAATTGCTTTTTAAAAGGGACGGGAATAATAAACCCCCCGTGCATCGCACGGGAACTGTACTAGTAGTCAATAAATTAGGTCAAACATTCATGTCAACGATCTAACAATGTACTGTACATTATTGGTACTATGGTGGCTTGCGTAACTTGGTTAATGACTTTCAAGCTAAAGAGATGTTTGCAGTTTACCATAATTTGTAGTAATATTATGAGTTTTATAGATTGGAAAAGTGTATCGATTATCAATTCAAGACCTAATATTATTGTACTATAATGATTAAAGTAAAATTATGAAAAATGCTACGGTCTCGTTACGTTACTATATCGTCGGGTGTTTAACCGTTGGACCAACGCGTAGTTAGATAAGATAGATGATCTAACGGTTAAAACACCCGACGAAATGGTACTATAACGAGACCGTAATATTTCCCTAAAATTAGTATATAAAATTGGATGACAATTAAGTTCCCTTAATATTATGGTACTATATATATATATATATATATATCTCTTTTTTCTTATATAAAATCATAACTCTCTAAATAAAATGATTTGCTCATAATTTTAAAATCTAAATATAATTACTTCCCTCCCTATATTAATAACCACGAGTTTGTGGGGGGTTTGCTCATAACTTTTGCTTAATTTTCTTTGTTTAGCATGAGGACCAATTTTAGACTAATAGTATATGTTATGTGTTTTGGACCATTGTTTTACTATTAAAAGGCCCAATTCTTTTTCATTTCATCTACACTATTCTATTTACTTTTTTTATTTACTCAAATTATCTTGTGGATATGTGGCAATTTTTTATGATTTTTCGTGGTTTTTGTGCCACGCGTTTCAATCTATTTATTTTTTCATTTTTTTTTTTCCACAGAAACGATTGCATACCATAAAACTCAAAAGAAAGTTACAATAGGGCTCCATGAAGGAGAAACAATACCTCATCTACCATCTGCAGATGAGTACTAAGAAGGCAGCAGCCTAACAAACTACAATAAAAGAAGCACAAAAGCTAAGAGCCTAAAAAGACACCATACACAAAGACTACCAGAGATATGCACTAATACATAGGCAGAATAATTGGCCTACTAAACAACACTGCTAACACATAGCCTACTGACTTTAGACAGACCAAAGCAAAAAGGAGCAAAATACCAGAACTATATACAAAAACTAAAACAACCGAAAAATAACTATACATGAAACTGGAGTGCTTCAGGAGGTAAAAGCTTGGAATTAGCAGCTTCATATTCCATCCATTCTATCCGAGCTCCCCTGACCACTTCAATTTCTGACTTCCAATCTTTATTCAACACCCAAGCATTTCGGGTTTTCCACAACCACCACAGGATGTAAGTGGTTAAGTGGATTCTATCTTCATACACTTCATCAGAAGAGAGTTTACAAATATCCAGCCACCATTCTTGAAAAGAAGAGGGGGGACCTTTGATCCCAAACCACTCAATACCAGCTAATTTCCAGACCAAGCCAGCTCTAGAACATGAAAAGAATAAATGCAACAAGCTTTCTTCCATTTCTCCACACATATGACATATTGGGTCTACCTGGATAGCTTTCTTCAGTAACTGATCTGAGGTGCTGAGATAACCAAACCAACATCTCCAAATGAAATTCTTAATTTTATTTTTAACCTTGAGCCTCCAAGTTCTTTTCCACATTTTTGCAAGCAAACCTGAAGCAGTACTGGACTCAGGGGGAAGGGATTTCAGACACCTTTCAGCTATAATATGCTTATATACAGACCTGACTGAGAAGATTCCGCTTTTATGAAGAGTCTAACACAATTTATCCTTCTGTTGTACACTGTTGAGTGGAATTTTTAGAATAGCTGAAGCTTCCTTGGCTGAAAAGAATTGCTCAATGAGAGACTTGTTCCAACCAGAACCATCAGAAAGAAAAAGATCTCTCTCACCTTGACTAGTTTTCCCTGTCCTTTTGAAAAACACAGATAGGCTTGTGGTTGGGCAGGTCAGGAATCCAAGGGTCATTCCATATTGAGATATTTTTCCCATCTCCAATCTGAAAAAGAGTTCCTTTCTTCACAATATGCCTGATTTTAAGCCATGAACTCCAAAGCCAAGAATCTGAGGATTTATGAGCAACATCCATAATGTCTCCTGTAGGAAAGTACTTCCCTTTTAGCACTTTATAGACCAGCAGATTAGGTTGAGATTTGATCCTCCAAATTTGCTTTGCCAGAAGAGCCTCATTAAAAGACACCAGGCATTTGAAGCCTAATCCTCCTAGTTCTTTGGGTTTAGCAAGTTTGTCCTAGGAGGCCCAATGAATTCTCTTATGCCCAGCTGCATTATCACCCCACCAGAATGTTGCTATTGCCATGTAAATATCTTGACAAATCTTCAAAGGCAGTTTGAAGCATGACATCACAAAAGTTGGTAAGGCCCCCAACACTGTTTTAATCAAAATTTCTTTCCCAGCCTCACTAAGGAATTTATTCTTCCAATTCTCTATTTTGCTTAAAACATTCTTAAAAATATAACTAAAAGTTTCTTTTTTTGTTCTACCTAAACCTAAAGGCAAGCCAAGGTACCTTGTGGATTTAACAATTGAAAGTCCAGGCAAAATGGAACAGATGTTCTCCTTTACAGCAGCAGGGGTATTCTTAGAAAAAAAGACTGAGGATTTATCAAAATTGACCTTCTGGCCTGAGTCTAAACTATACAAAAGCAGAATATTAGAGATAATAGAGGCATGGGCAGAGTCAGCCTTACAAAATATAATGGAGTCGTCTGCAAAAAATAGATGAGAAATAACAGAAGAGTTCTTACTGATTTTAAGGCCCTGGAAAGAATGAAAAGAAGTGGCTTGCTTGAGCAAATTAGAAAATGCCTCAGAGATAATGATGAAGAGGTAGGGGGAAAGGGGATCCCCCTGCCTAATACCTCTTGAGGGAAGCAAATAACCCATTGGCTGACCTGAAATGTTAAAAGAAAAGGAAGAAGAACAGACACAAGCCATAACCCAAGAGATGAAGATATCAGAAAAACCCATTTTTTGGAGGATAGCTGCCAAAAAGGGCCACTCAACTCTGTCAAAGGCTTTTGCCATATCAAGTTTGAGGGCCATATAGCAATCCTTGCCAGATCTTTTGCTATTAAGATAATGAACACATTCATTAGCAATAATAAAGTTATCCAATAGCTGCCTGCCAGGGACAAAAGCTGTTTGATTATGGCTAATACAGCAATGCAAAACTTTCTTAATCCTATTAGCCAAAATTTTAGAAACAAGTCTATAAGTAACTGTACAAAGGCTAATAGGACGAAAATCTAAAACAGACTGGGGGTTTGCTTTTTTAGGAATAAGAGTGATGACTGTATGATTGGCATTTTTGGGCATTTTTTTGGTTTTAAAGAAATTATCAACTGCTGAAAAGAGAGAGGATTTGACAATATCCCAAGAAAATTGAAAAAAATGAGGGGACATACCGTCAACTCCAGGGGCTTTATTCGGATGCATCTCATCAAGAGCAGCTTTGACCTCTTCAAGAGTCACATTCTTAGTGAGTTGCTTGTTCATATCCTCATCAATGGAGCTGGGAATTCCTTCTAAACTATACCAGTCAAGGGAAGGGTTTGATGTTTGGAAGAGAGTGGCAAAGTAGCTCTGAATCTCATCTACAGTTTCCTTATCTGAGGTACATCTCTGTCCATTTCTGTTCAGAATTCCTTCCACACTATTAATTCTTCTCCTCTGCTTGACACATGCTTGAAAATAGCTTGTGTTCTTGTCCCCTTGTTGAAGCCATTGTTTCCTTGCTTTCTGAGCCCAGTAAGATTCCTCCTCATAATATGCTGAGTGGAGCTGTTGTCTCAATGTATCCCACTGATTCCAATCCCTATCTTTTCCCTGCTCTACAAGATTTTTCAGTTGCTGCTTCAAGCCATTTATCTTTTTCTCAGAATTAAACTCCTTTGTCTGCTTCCATTTAAGTATGGTTATTCTGACATTCTTAATTCTTGCTTGAATGCTGTACAGGTCAGATCCAAAGGTACCCAAATTCCAAGACTGCTCAATCACTCGCTTGAAATCCTCATGCTTGGTCCACCTAGAGTCAAAATAAAACCTTTTCTTCCTCTTTTCTACATCACAGTGAGTATCCAATATAAGGAGAGAGTGATCAGATGACATGAGAGGAATATGCAAAACATCAGATCTAGGAAAATGCATAGCCCATTCAGGAGAAATGAAGAATCTATCAAGTCTCTCCTCTACAAAATCACAGTCTCTTCTATTATTAGCCCAAGTGTAAGGATACCCTTTAAAAGGGATATCAACCATTTCCATTTTTTTAACAAAAAGTTTAAAGGATTTAAAACTTTCTTCACTTCTCAAAAGGCCACCATTTTTTTCATCATTAGACAAAATGTCATTGAAATCACCTCCCACAAACCATTTAGGACCCCACAAAACTTTATGACTCATTAAAGTCAACCATTGGACTTCCCTAATTTTAGCATCAGTGCTGGCATATACAAAAGCTCCCCAAAACATATCAGGATCATTTTTAAAGGTAAAACAAACTTCAACAAAAAACTGATGCCCAGAAACAGAGATCATATTAATATTTCTAGACCAGTGCAAAAGCAAGCCCCCTTTATAGTTATCATGCTCTAGATAAAACCATCTATCTTCCATTTTCAGCTTTTTACAAACAGTGATAACAAACTTTTTCTTTTTTTTAATTTCAGAAAGGAAAGCAAAATCAGGAAGGTGGGACCTTAGGGTCTCCTTAAATTGGGAAACTGTAGAGGGCCCTCCCAGACCTCTACAGTTCCACACTGAGACTTTCATTGGTCACAATGTGACCATTTTTGGCTGGTCACCACCACCATATTGGACTGAGAGGGACTTTGAGTTACCTGGGGGATTGAAGTTTTGGCTTTCTTGGGATCAGACTTAATAATATCCTCAGACTCCCCTCCAATTACTAGAACTCTCTTACTATTAACATTCAGAGGGGTGTCTTCAATTTTTGAAGTCCCATCCACAGCCATTTTGTCACCAGGAGTTTTTCTAATAACTCTAACTGATCTAGATGGATTTTTGATGGGTTTGTTCAGGCTCTGTTGTCCTGATGAGTTCCCTGGATGAGGGATTTTAGAAGATTTCACAGATATGACTGGCACTTCAACGAATGTTTGGGTTACAGGAGGTGCATCATTATTTCCTGAAGCAACAACCTCTTGGTTAACCCTCATATTAGTTGTAGTATTAACAACAGAGGGGCTAGACTCATTAACAATATTCTTGTTCATAATTGAGCTTTTTAGAGAGTCTAACTTATCACTTCCTACCCCAGTTTCATGGCAAACCTGTAACTTGCTACCGGGGGTTTCAGAGACTGTGTTTGTTTTAGGAGAACTTGAGCATAAGGAATCTTTGTTCCTAAGGCCTTGAAGACCCCCAAATGAGGCCCTAAGCCATTCTCCAAATTGACCTGGTTTTAACGCATTCCTAACAATGTCATCTTTCTTTTTATCACAACTCCTCTCACTGTGACCTATTCTCCCGCAATAGAAACAAAAGGTTTGCAACCCCTCATACCTGAAATCCACCCAGCAAGATTCATGTCCCAAGTTGATATTAGCTCCTCTGAGTATTGGTTCGTCGAGCCGAAGCTCCACCAGAACTTTAATTATTCGGCCATGGATACTTCCAGAGTCTGGTACATAAACGTCCAGCACCTTGCAGAACAGCCGACCAATCTTTAAACCAGTATCATGAGAGACCCAGTGCAATGGCAGATTGTGGATTTGAATCCAAGTGTCTACTTTTTCGTCTTCCTTCCAGTCTGAGACAGATGTAGTCCATTCCTTCAGAAGAAGATATTGGCCATCGAAGTTCCAGGAACGCCCTCTAAGAATTTTCTGCTTATCTTCCTTGGACTTGAATATGAATTGAAAGAGATTCTGTCCAAGTTGACGAGCTGAGAAGGGTTTGTCTGTTTTCCATATGGTTCCGAGCGTCTCTTTCAGCACGCCAAAGTGCACCTTTTTTTCTCCATATATTTTACCCACCAGACTCAACGAGCATTCTATGACACCGACTTCAACATCTGCTTCAGATAGTGTGATGCCCGATTCCTCTTTTTCCGAAAGGTCAAATCTCTGCAATCTGTGGATTAGATCTGAATCCATCTTGAACAAGGAAATGAACAAGCAAGGCCCGTTAAGAATGGACTCCGAAGTGCAAATGCTCTGATGAGATTTTTCCTTGAAAGCCCTTTTAAAAACCCTAGCCACAGATGGAAGAAAATGAAAGATTAGGCGATAAACGAGTAAGACAAAAACAGAGAGGGGATGGGAGAATGCGAAAAGTAAGAAAAACGGGTAAGAACGATTGAGAAGGAGAAAGAAAACCCAATTGGAGAACAAGAAAACCCTAGTTTGCTGTTTCAGAGAGCATCGATCCCATTATCGGGAACTTTCCAAGTCTCTAGAGAGAGAAATTGTTAATCTCACAAGGAGCACTTTTTATCTATTTATTTTTTCTTTTACCTTATCTCTTTCTACTTTCCCAAATTGAAAATCTTGTTCAAATCTTTTCTTAGTACTAATCCACTGGGTTGGGTATGTTTGAATGATGCATTGATGCACCAATCATTTGATCTGCATTAATCTTACATGTCTATAATGTATATTTGAATAGATTGCGATCGTTGAATTAGATCACAGGATGGAAAATCGCGACGGAAGTTGCTGAGTCCACTCAGTTCTTATCATGAGTTGCTTTTCCGTTAGAGTCAAAAGTTTAGCTACATAATTTCGGTAATTTTTCGTAGTTATTTTGTTCTCAATTTGGACGTTGTTGTGGGCCGGCTGTGCATAGCACTGCCTACAAGCTTTTAATATCCTTCAGCACAATATTAGTAAGTTAAATAACTTAACCATCTATCCCAAAATATAAATTGATAATATTATGGAACAAAGTCAAATATGCCAAAGTCTCACTCAGGGTGGTTCATATATATAATGGAAAAGAGAAAATTATGCCTGCACTATCATATCCAATGGAAATTGATTAAAAGATAAAAGATAGTGCTTACTGGGCCTATGTTGCTGCCCATCAATTCTTCTTTTTGGGCTTTATTTGATTGCAAAATGCAATGAACTTACTTTGAGTGGTCATGCATTTTTCAGGAAGCCACATGCAAATGTTTATATACAAATAAGAAAAAAAAATTCTACCCGGCTCGATTCCGGATTAGTCGGTTCCCCTGTGAATCTGGAAACCGGAAGGTCCCTGTACTAAAAAAAAAAATTAGAAAAAAATTAATTATTAAATCAACAAAGGTCTATTGGGAAAGTTAACCATTCACTTGATTTTTTTTATTTGCATATTACCATTTTTTTTTTCAAAATATATTAATTTTACTGTTTATGAATAATTGATATTTAGTTTAGTTTTGTTATTTTTTTAAATTGTATTAGTTTTTATTATTTTCCGATCATTTATGAATAGTTTATTTATATAATTTTAGTTCTAATAACCGTATTTTTACAAAAAATAAAAATAAAAATCCAAAAATTTGATAAGCATGTAAAAGATTATAGACATTTGCACCAAATACTTTTTATGAATAATTAATATTAGTTTATTTTTATTATTGTTTTTTAATAGAATATTAATTTTTATTGTTATTTTATAACTCATTTATGAATGGTTTATAGTTGAGAAATTTACACCCTTTATATTTCATCCCCTAAATAATTTCAACTTTACGATCTCACAAAATTTTCATCACAATTACGCCATTTAATAATTATAGTAATATTTATTGCGGTTAAGTTTGGCCAGAGAATCCGCTAAGTGAAGTTAATTATATATAATTAAGTTTGATGTTGGTGTCGGTTTAAAAAATAACCAAATAACTACACAAAATTAAAATCTCCTTATATGATGTTTTTGGGAAACTTGATTTTCTATTCTATCTTTACACACAACCGAATAAAAAGAAAAAGAAAAAAAAATCATCATTTCTCTCTCCATATCTTGGGTGTAGTGCATAGACTTCATCCCTCCAAAAAAAAAAAAAAAAAAACTTCATCTCTCATGCAAAAAAAAAGTTATCTCTCAGCGGAGAAGAACAATGACAAAGCGAAATAAAGTTGAGACCAAACCTTCCAAAGTTGAAGACGAAGTAAGGATAACTCGCTCCGATCTAATACCCATCAAATATATGTTTAGATATACAGTAAATATACGTTAGATAAACATGATCTGACAGTCCTCGAATATTAAGTGTATAGTTATACATAAGATAAACAACATATAAACAATTCTGAAACG
>CACSLK010020742.1:9288057-9300645 GCA_902706635.1 Striga hermonthica | reverse complement strand
AACTTATAGAAGCAAAGGTAAGTTTTAGAACATCTTTTTTTTTTTTTTTCCTTAGTTGTATCATTTCACTAGAAGTTAATGAGTCGAATACTTTATATGCAGCATTTGACGAATAATTTGCAAAAAACAGAATAAGAAAATAGTCCAAACCGTAAATTTGTTTGCAGCGACTTTTCTTACTCTTATTTGCGTGCAGGTCCGAGTGTTGCCCCATCACCATTTTCGCGCCCTCTATCAAGAGGTCGGATTCGAAAAGGGCCTTTACCACTGCCTGCAATTCCACACAATCACTTAAACGGTAAATGTTCGAAAGGGACTTCTCGACTCGTCTAATTATTACATTATACAAATTATGAAAGATTTTGTATTTTTCAAACTTGCAGGATGCGAATCTCTATCATGCACCGAGCCGCTAACTTACACACCGCCCGGTCAACTGTGCGGTTGCGTTTGGCCGATCAAAGTCAAACTCCGTTTTAGTCTCTCTGTTGACAAATTTTTCCTGTTAGTCCCCGAGCTTGCTCGTGAAATTACAAACGGGGTCCCTTTGAGTCGAGATCAAGTTCGTATTGTCGGGGCAGATGTCGCAGATCAAGAGCTCGAGGAGAAAACCGATGTTCTTGTTAATTTGGTGCCGCCGATTAAT
This sequence comes from Striga hermonthica, assembly GCA_902706635.1. NCBI lineage: Eukaryota > Viridiplantae > Streptophyta > Magnoliopsida > Lamiales > Orobanchaceae > Striga > Striga hermonthica. The sequence goes on along the minus strand of CACSLK010020742.1, from coordinate 9,299,999 downwards.
GAACCGTTCAATTATGCTACCGCATATTCTATCTACGAGAAGTTTTTGAAGGCTGAGTTTCCATTCAACATGTCGGTTTTTGGTGTTTACCAAGTGTTATATGTTAACTATCCAGGTACCAATGTTTGTAAAAATGATAAAAAAAAAAGAGACCTAATTGTATTCTTCAAACAAAATAAATTTGCATTTGCAGGTCTACCTTCACTATCTCCACCTTCACGGGCCTCCTCGGGCTCTGGTACAATCGACTTTCGACCTTATCCCAGTCGAGGAAAAAATGACGAGCCGTTAAAACCGTTAGGTGTTGATGTGTCGAGAGCTAGGAAAGATAATTCAGACAGAAATATGATATTAATTATAATTATCCTCTCATCCGTCACGGCTTTTGTCGTTTGCCTGGCCTTCATTCTGCTGCTCTTGTCCAAAGAGAGTCAACACGTTGGTTCAGAATCTCCAGACGTAAAACCGGAAAGTATGACTTGTTAATTTTTTTTTTTTCTAACTTTAATTTTTCCTCTGTACTAGCAAATTTCATCCTGTTTTAAGATATTTCACTTCAATTATCGAACATGCATGAAACTGGCAGGTGGCAGTAAGCTGCCGAGCTCGACATCAATATCTTTCAGCTCTAGCCTGCTCGCATGTACGGGAACTGCTAAGATTTTCACCATTGAAGACATTAAGAGAGCTACAAATGACTTTAACAAATCAAGAATTCTAGGTGAAGGTGGTTTTGGGCTCGTTTACAGCGGCACTCTTGATGACGGGTCAAAAGTGGCGGTCAAAGTTCTGAAACGAGTCGACAATCAAGGGGGGCGCGAGTTCTTGGCAGAAGTCGAGATGCTCGGGAGGCTTCACCACAGGAATTTGGTCAAGCTGATTGGCATTTGTGCCGAGGACCAATGCAGATGCCTCGTTTATGAGCTCGTACCGAATGGGAGTGTAGAGTCTCATTTACACGGTCGGTATAGCACATTTTGGTCATAATTTACGATTTACCGGAAAAAAAATGATTCGGTTCTTTTGATGTTACAGGAGTTGACAAGGAGATTGCGCCTCTTAACTGGAGTGCACGGATGAAAATTGCGGTTGGTGCAGCTCGGGGCTTGGCTTATCTTCACGAGGACTCGAGTCCCCGCGTGATACATCGGGACTTCAAGTCGAGCAACATCTTGTTGGAACACGATTACACGCCTAAGGTGTCGGATTTCGGTTTGGCTCGATCGGCATTGGATGAAGGAAACAACAAACACATTTCGACTCACGTAATGGGAACTTTCGGGTAAGGCACTTTGTGCCTTAAACAAATACAACTTTATATACTTATTCCTTTTAAGGTTGTGTTTGGTAACCAAATAAGATATAACTTATTTGGGTAGTTTATAAGCTTCCTATATTCAAATAAAACTTTTTTAAAAGGTTCGAACTTATCTCATAAGCTTCTTTGGATGAATTTTCAAATAAGTTGTTGAAATTTTTACTTTAGCTAGCTTATCAACTAATTTTACCGAACATTTTTATGATATAAACTAACTTTTCAGCTATAAGTCATAAGCTATAAGCTATAAGCATGAAAATTACTTATAACTTATAAGCTAGCTTATCAGCTAGATGTATCAAATATGAGGTATAATTTGATTGTGCAGCTACTTGGCTCCTGAGTACGCAATGACGGGCCACCTCCTTGTTAAAAGCGACGTATACAGCTACGGCGTGGTCCTTCTCGAGCTCCTCACGGGAAGAAAGCCCGTGGACCTAACCCAACCACCGGGCCAAGAAAACCTCGTCTCGTGGGCCCGGCCCGTACTCACATCATCCCAATGGGCCCTCGACACAATTATGGACCCGTTACTAAAACCCGGAGGCGTGCCCCCAGAAAGTTTCGCCCGGGTGGCGGCCATAGCTTCCATGTGTGTCCAACCGGAGGTTTCTCACCGGCCTTTTATGGGCGAGGTTGTTCAGGCATTGAAGCTCGTTTGTGACGAGTTCGAGAGGTCGAGGAGCTTTTGTAGCCAAGAGGAGCTTTTGATGGATGTTGAGAGCATTAAGGAGAGTGGGATCTCGGGCGAGCTTGGGGAGGGTTATGGGCCGGGCCTTGGCGAAAGGGCGGCCTTTTCAGGCTTGGATTTGAGGGGCGAGCCGGGCGGGTTCGGAGGGAGGGAGTCGGAGTCTTTCAGGCGGGAGTTCAACTCGGCGCCACTGAAAATGGAGAGGACAAAAAGGAGGTTTTGGGATCGGGTGAGAGGCCTTTCGGGCGGGAGCATGAGCGAACACGAGTATTTGGCTAAATTGTAGTTTTTTTTTATTTTTTGGATAAAGTTTGTTAGCTGGTTGTCAAAAAGGACACAGCAAAACCCAGCTGCAACATTTTTAAATTGTAAAGTGATGTTGAGTTTTATATATATACAGAATTCAAAAATCTCAGTTTTGTGTGTTCTGGAGGCAAACTTTTACTGCTAAGGACTATTTTAACATTGGTCATAACTAGTAGACATAAATTCATACACATATAACTCAAAAGAACAAAAAAATAGCTAGTAAACAATAGGGGACTAACATGAATTGGAACACAAACTATATCTGATCTTTTTGTTGGTTTATGTACTTGAAATGGGAGGGGAAACGGGTGCGGTCCCACGTACGTGAAGCCTGCCCACCATAAACAAGAAAAACCCACATGAAGTTCAAGTGGGGTTCCAACCTGTTATGCCACAAATCCTCGAACTGCTTGACCGCTCCTCTCAAACCGGGTTGAGCCTCCTTGATCGTCGGTACCTGCAAAACACGTCTGAGGTGGTCTCGGCGTTGACACTCCAACGCTCAAGTAGCCAATTAGACTTATGAATTATGTCTATATTTTCTATATAAACAGTGTGGGACAACTCAAAAGTGATATTCTAAGACATTCTCCAACCGGCACCAAAAACTCAAAAAATGGAGTAATTTGCCCCCAATCGATACCCAAACGGAAAAAGACAAAATGAGTTGTTGTAACTCTCTCTCATCTTCTACACCAAATTTGCGTTTCTACTGTTCCAAAACGCAAAAACTTTTTTTAATTACAAGTTGGTCCTTTTTATTTTGTAGGGTGTTATTTATATACTATTTATTTATATTGTTTAGTTGTATGACCAACATTTGATTTTACTGTGCTTTATTTTTGTCTTCATTATATGTTTTTAAATTTTAAACTTAAGAAAATAACAATAGAAGTTATAATATTACTAAAACATTTATAGATTATACATATTTGACAACAAGTTTAATCCAATAAATGTAAAAATATTTTTGAAACATATATACAAACCCATGTTTATTTTTTTATTTGTTCATAGTAGAGTAAATATACATATTAATTTTATATTTTTCACAATAATAATGTAAAATACTAAAAAGTAATTTCATAAAAATTAGATAGTATAATATTTAAAATAATAAACATTATATTTATCATTTAATTTTATATGTCTCACAATAATAATGTAAAATATACATATTATGTGTGGTATTTTTATTTAACAAAAAGAGAAAACACTAACATAAAATAACAACAACAATACTAATATAGATTGAAATATCAATAAAACATGATAAATCACGGTTTTTAGTTTCTCATCTTGTGCGTTGTAATTTTTAATTTTATCTTATGTGTTGTAATTTTTATTTATTACCGTATGCATTGTAATTTTTAATACTATATTGTGCGTCGTAATTTTTAAAATTTAATTTTGAATCTATTTATTTCTTCGATTTTATTATGTATATGATTATAACTTTATAATTATTTTATTACATAAAGTCCAAATTGAATTGAAAATAATAGTGTGGTTTAATTTGTAAAGTTGTAAAATATGTGGGTAGTAATGAAAAATTGTAAAAGTTGATGTAAAAAAGAATATTTTTTTGGGTTGAAGAATGAGTTTTTCAGTTGGAAATGAATTACTGCAAAATGAAATAGGTACTGCAAAATGAATTTGAGTATGATGTATTCGGTTGGGGTTGGAGATGGTCTAATAGTACTCAAACTTAGCAGCTTTGACTATTTCCTCCCTCCAAACATACTTTTCGAAGCATTACATATGCAAGTTACCCCTTTTTTTTATAATAAGATTTTTCTAAATTTGATTTTGTTTTTATTACTTAATTTAAGTTTTTATTTTACGAAAACCATGATAAATAAATCCAAAGGTAATAATGATTGTATAATTTTTATTATCAATCTAAAATTAGTGTTAAAAAAACTCGTACAAATCACAATTTATCTTGTTGAGAGAAGATGACAATATGACATACGAATTAAAAAAACGAAAAAAGTAAACAACACAAGATTTACGTGGTTCGGCAATTTGCCTACGTCCACGGCGACTGAGTGATCTTTATTATTCTCAATAGTCACAAATACATCAATACACCATGTATTTATACTAGGGGTGAGCATGGTGCGGTTCGGTGCAGTTTTGCACCGAACCGCAAAAAACCGAAAACCGATCTTTTTCAGTTACCCAAACCGAACCGCACCGAAACATGTAGAAAAACCGAACCGAAACCGCACCAAAATTTTCGGTTCGGTTTCGGTTAACCGCAAATTTAAAAAAAAAGAAAAAAAAACAAAAAAACCCCAAAATAAAATGAAGCTACATCATCATCATCTAATGTGCAACATTATCAAACCAAAAGCCCAAAATTTGAAAGAAAAAAAAAAAAAACTAAGGCAAGAAATTAGATTTAATGTAATGTTATTAATTTTTAATTGTTAATGTTATTATTTATTATTTTACTTATTTATTGTTAATATTAGTCATCCTAAACCGAAGGCCTAAAATGAGCATGTATATTTACAATACAAACATGTCAACATATTTCAGATTTGTAAAAAAAAAAAAAAAAAAAAAAAAAAAAAAAAAAACTATATTCAGTGCGGTTCGGTTAAAACCGCATCATTCGGATAAAAAACCGAACCGCACCGAAACTTGTGCAGTTTTCCAAAAGTTTAACCGCACCGAAAACCGAACCTTAAAAAACCGAACCGACCGCACTGAATACATCGGTTCGGTTCGATTTTTCGGTTTCGGCTCGGTTTTGCTCACCCCTAATTTATACTATAACCCTACAAGATATTAATTTACTTAAATACCCTGCACCCCCGGCCCATACCACGGGGGCTCCGCCCCCGCACCCCCGGCCCAACTAGGGCTGTAATCGAGCCGAGCCGAGCTCGAGCTTAAGGTGTTTGAGCTCGAGCTCGAGCTCTTAACGAGCCGAGCCGAGCTCGGCTCGTTAAGTAAACGAGCAAAAAATCGAGCTCGAGCTCGGCTCGTTAAGGCCTCGAGCTCGAGCCTTAACGAGCCGATCTCGAGCTTTAACGAGCCGAACTATAAAAAATTATATAAATTTCACTTTTCGAGCCTTAACGAGCCATATCGAGCCGAGCCGAGCTCGGCTCGTTAACCAAACGAGCTTTAAATGAGCTCGAGCTCGGCTCGTTAAGGCTTCGAGCTCGAGCCGAACCGAGCCTTAACGAGCCGAGCTCGAGCCGAGCCGAGCCAGGCTCGTTTAATTTAACAGCATTAGGCCCAACTAATCGACACAGCCCAACAAGGGCTGATGTCTGCTCGCTCCACTCCGCTCACTTCGCTTGATCGTTCCGTTTCCCTCGCTACGTTCGCTCCGTTACGCTCGCAGGCATCAACCTGCCTCCTTCCTTTGTCAATATATGAGCCATATCAACATATCTGATAACTTTCTAACAATCCGTTGAACCCAAGACATCTAACCACACGCATAGACCACAAAAAACGAAAATCGCATGTGATTACTAGCGACTTTTTCGTATTTTCTCTTTAGATCACAGCTTCAGATCCAGCTAAAGCCCTTCTTATACCTGCACTCTGTTTTTCCTCTCTTCACAGTGAAACAAAAAAAANAAAAAAAAAAAAAAAAAAATCCCCGAAGAAATGGGTCGTCTGGCCTCGGGTCGGGCCGCCTCCATTGTTTCTTGCTTGCTCCTTCTGTTCTCCTCCGGGAACTCCTTCTATCTCCCCGGAGTTACGCCGCGCGATTTTCAAAGGGTAATGCTGTTTTTATTCTTCTTCTCGGTCACTAATTCACAATGCCTCAGTTCATAGTATTAGTTTCGAAGGAATCGGATCTGATGAACCACTGATGATTTGATCTAGGCACATTGGTATCTGGTTTATGGGCATTCTGAAATTTCTGGGTTTTAGTGATGGATGGAGATGTAGGGTTTTATATGTTGGGTTAGTTGGAGATTTGCGAATTGAGTTTGATCTGGTGTTCTGACGGCTGCTTGTAGTGTGAATTTGGCTTGTGAATTTTAGTTTTTTTGATTATTTGGTATCTGGTTAGTATGTTGTGATTCTCAAGCTAATATATGTTGGGGCGCATGGCAATGAAAATGTTGCATTGAAACTTAGGCGGTCTGTACCGGAAGAAATTTATGGAACTCTTACATCAGTTATCTTTACAGAATCATGAAACTAATAAACTGGGTTACCTGAGCCTGATTTACATTCTAATGGGTCTGCGTATATGTTTTATTTTCACAGTCATTGTATTGGCATTTTTTATATATTGGATATATGTTACAAATCCTTTTGTAAGATGCAGTACATTACTTAAGAGATTGATAGTTTCTATAGATTCGTGTACCACTTGGTCATTAATGAGTATAATGACTGATGTAATACTAATACTTACAAGTTCAATGTGTTTAAAGAGCTAAACTGTGAGTCTGTGACCAGTTTGTCATTTTCTCAGTTTCTTCTTTCTGCATGTGAGATGGTGAAATTCTTACTTGGCTTTGCAGAGTTTCTGTTTTTTCATGGTCATAATAATGCTCATGTCAACAGGGGGATGAACTTCAAGTCAAAGTCAACAAGCTATCTTCTACTAAGACACAACTCCCATATGACTTCTATTTCTTGAAATACTGCAAGCCAGAAAAAATCCAGAATGTTGGTGAAAACCTGGGAGAGGTTCTTCGAGGTGACCGCATAGAGAATTCAGTTTATGTTGTAAGTCTCCATGAGTAGTTCATGAATCTACTTCAACTCTTGGATTTCATTCCTTGACTTGTTATGTATCTTCTCCTAACGAGACCTTTGGATTGCGTTAACTAGTTTCACATGAGGGATGAGCAGTCTTGCAAAGTAGCTTGCAAAGTTCATCTTGATGACCAGGCTGCAAAGGATTTCAAGGAGAAGATTGATGATGAGTACAGAGTCAATATGTATGTATTGTATTAAGTTGGTCCTCACTCCTCATTTTCATTTTACGTAGCCTTTGTTTTATTTCATGGCATGTATGGATCGTGCAAAAATCACAATTGCTTTTACTGGTCCCAACACCCGAAATCTGTCTGCAGGATTCTAGATAACCTTCCAGTTGCAGTGCTCAGGCAAAGAAGAGATGGAATCGAAACAACAACTTATGAGCATGGCTTTCGTGTTGGGTTCAAAGGGAATTATGCTAGGGTTTGTGTTTTATTCCTTGTCTGTTATATGTTGTATGTACTCCTCAAGTGTTTCAATGTATGCATTTTGTTTTCCCAGAGCAATGAGGAGAAATATTTTATTCATAACCACCTAAGCTTCAGAGTTATGTATCACAAAGATCCTGAAACTGATTCTGCCCGAATAGTTGGATTTGAAGTTTCTCCAGTCAGGTTTGTCTACTACAAAATTTTGAAAAGCTTAAGTGTTCCAGGTTCAGCTCGTACACTGATCCCTTCTTTTAACTAATCTCATCTTGCATTAAACTTAATTTTTGTCTACAGCATTAAGCACGAGTACAAAGAGTGGGATGATAAGAACCCTAATGTCCCCACCTGCAACCAGAACACCAAAAACTTGGTTCAGGGGAACACTGTTCCCCAAGAAGTGGATAAAGACAAAGATATTGTATTTACTTACGATGTTACTTACAAGGTATAAACTTTTCGTAAATCAAACGTTATTCTCCTCGCCAGACCTTAATGTTGGCTCCACAACAATAACAATGCAAAAAAAAATTGTTGTAGGAAAGTGAAATTAAGTGGGCTTCCCGGTGGGATACCTATCTTCTGATGAATGATGACCAAATCCACTGGTTCTCAATAATAAACTCTTTAATGATCGTCCTCTTCCTATCTGGTATGGTTGCCATGATTATGATGAGAACATTGTATAAAGATATCGCCAACTACAACCAATTGGAAACCCAAGACGAAGCTCAGGAAGAAACTGGATGGAAGCTCGTTCATGGGGATGTCTTCCGGGCCCCGGTAAACTCTGGGCTGCTGTGTGTTTATGTGGGGACTGGTGTTCAGATCTTTGGAATGACACTTGTCACGTTGATATTCGCGTTGCTCGGTTTTCTGTCTCCTTCCAGCCGTGGTGCGCTCATGTCAGTCATGCTCCTGTTGTGGAATTTCATGGGCTTATTTGCTGGCTACTCATCGTCTCGTCTTTATAAAATGTTCAAGGGTTCTGAATGGAAAAAAATCACCTTAAAAACAGCCTTTTTGTTCCCGGGGGTTCTGTTTTCCATCTTCTTTGCGCTGAATGCTCTCATTTGGGGAGAAAAATCGTCCGGGGCTGTGCCCTTCGGTACAATGTTTACCCTGGTGTGTTTATGGTTTGGGATATCTGTGCCGTTGGTATTTTTTGGTAGCTATGTCGGTTTCCAAAAACCCGCCATTGAGGATCCCGTCAAAACCAATAAAATTCCGAGGCAGATACCCGAGCAGGCCTGGTACATGAAGCCGATACTCTCTATACTAATTGGGGGCATTCTTCCATTTGGGGCCGTTTTCATTGAATTATTCTTTATCCTGACTTCCATTTGGCTGAATCAGTTCTACTACATCTTTGGTTTCCTGTTTATAGTCTTCGTGATCTTGATAATCACTTGTGCAGAGATCACGATCGTTTTATGCTATTTCCAGTTGTGCAGTGAGGACTACAACTGGTGGTGGAGGGCTTATTTCACCTCCGGCTTGTCTGCTTTTTACCTTTTCCTGTACTCGGCCTTTTACTTCTTTACCAAGCTGGAGATTACTAAGCCGGTCTCAGGTATTCTGTACTTTGGGTACATGTTTATTGCTTCGTATGCTTTCTTCGTATTGACGGGGACAATCGGGTTCTTTGCATGCTTCTGGTTCGTTCGGAAGATATATTCATCAGTGAAGATCGATTGAAAATGAATAAAACAGTTACTGCATTAGGGGATTTTGGAGAAATTTGTAGGTTTATCTTTGGGATTGTGTTGATTCGTTGAGAAGTAACAGCTATGTAAATTTTTCACTGCCTGCTAAAAACATCATTTTTCTGTTCCCCTAGCTTGTATTTTTAGATGTTCTTACATGCCTGGATTTACAATTTTTTTCATGATAATTACTGCCATCTTCTTAAAGAATCTAAACATTCACTTAGGCTACTGTTTTTTTTTTTTTTTTTTTTTTTTTTTTTTTTTTTTTTTTTTTTTTTTACTGTTGGGTTTTTAATTTTTATCCTCAATTATAAATATTTGTGTTGAGTATATGCTATGACAAATGGGCAAACAAAAAACTTGCATTATATCTGAAACATTTTAAACATAGAAGAACACAAGGAACACTAAACTATCAAGGATCAAAATGAAAACACTCTTTGAAATCACTCCAAAGAGGTACATCATGCTTATAAGCAGAAAAAATTCTTCACCGGTGCAAGATTTTTCGAGCTTCCGATTTACATATATATATGTTATTATTAGTAGAATATCAGTCAAAATCAGCTAAAAATGTTCTCTCTCAACCAGAGCATGGCTTGAGCTTCCCATTTCTTTGCCTGCACAAATGAAAGCATTTTTCAGTAATCAATCAATCAGCATTCGATGAAAGATTGAAAAAGAATTTTTGACGTCTGAAATTTAAGGATACCAACCAAAACGCGTCCTTCTTTTCTCGGGCAAGTAATTCTTCGAACGATATATCACAAAATTCATCATCTGTAGTCTCCACAAGGCTGCTCGATTTTGCCTTTGTCTCCATACACGCACTGATTTCCATCATCTTCAAGATGAATCAACAATAATTATCCATCGATATTCCAATGATCAAGATAAAGATGCGATTAAGGTTTAACACAACCATTTTATCGCAAAAGATATTCGGTTATCTTATAAAATTATAAACTGTTTACAGCTTACAGGTGCTTTTTAAGTTAAACAGTGGCATGATATTTTTAATTTTGAAAGATGACGAGTTTTATCGTATTTTCATTTTCTTTCATATAAGATTAGATCTCAGGAACATACCTTTTTGTATGCTGGAGAGGCCTTAAGCTGTTCTTGAAGCCAGTTATACACGAAAGCATCCTCTTCTAACCTCTTTTGCTCTAATTCTAGCTTGTATATCTATAACAAATTTTATATCACAAATTTTAGACATAACTATACAAATAGAAACATATTCAAAATCAAGAGCTCTTTCTCGAGCACCTGTTGACGAAGCCGGTCAAACGATGACCTTTCTGCCTTAAATAGTAGGGCCTTTGTAATTGTGAATCTCCTTTTGATGACCTCAGACCTGTCTTACCAGATTATCAACACTTGGGAACATGAACCGACATTATTGTTTAAAAACATTAATTTAAAAAATAAAAACTGTTTAACGATACAATGAAATCAAACACATGAACATAAAACATTTATGTAACTGTGAGAGCAAATTCCCACATTTGAGATTAAAATTTGATTTACATACTACAACGAGAAAAATGCTATAAGCTTACTTATTCTGGAGCTCCTTTCTTGCCTCAACAAGGCAATTGACAAACTGTCCAACCTGCAAAAATATGTTGGAAAAAATGTAGTTCTTTATTAATTTAATTTTCCAGTACACAGATAAATGAAACCCGAAATCCGATAAATTAAATGAACAGAAACCTCAACGTGCTATAACAATGCAAAACAATTTTGATAAAGATCAAGAAAATTTCTCCAATTCACGCTGCAATTCGGCAATAAAACTACCTACAGAATCCCAATCCAAGGGAGAAAACATTTGAATATTCATATATACACACATTCAAAAGAGCTCGTATAGAGTGTCCCAAAAACAATACCATGTAAAGGTGAACTAAATATGCACCTACATAGGCACCAAAAGAGCAATTATGTGCTCGTAAATACTTCTCCCTGGTTGAGATTTTCAAAGTTATGTAGTGAAACTCCGAATAATTACATCTCTCTCAAGGTTGTATGGGCACTAAAAAACGATGAACAAGAAAACCAGTGGCATAAAAAGCTTTCATACACCTCCTCAGGTGAGTGTATAAATGCAGAAAACGGTATATAGCAAAATTCCGAACTCTCATGTGGCATACATATGTACAAAATTCTGTTGATGCTGTTAATATAAAATGAAGAATACATAATATTGCACCCTGCATGAATAATATTGTACTCAACATGTTTTTCCCCTAAATTTTCACCTTTTCTGTTTCATTCCTTAAAACCATCACTTTTAAGGTATGGAAACTAGGCAGTAATGCTCCCCTACCCACGGTGGGCACATATTAATATGTCCACCGCTTATGTGGCATGCACATACATCACCAATTAACATGTGCCCACCGTGGGTAGGAGAGCATTTTTCGGAAACTAGCGGTGACATATTAACATGTGCCCACCCTGGGTAGGGGAGCATTTCTCGGAAACTAGCAGTCTTTTGTACTTTAGAACAAATGTCAGCCAGAAAATCAATTCAAATGAGGCAAAAACGATATTGCAATATGAGAACATCAATGCAGAAAATCCATAACATGAAACCAGCAATTTTTACTAGCAAAGGGTCATCAATATTCTCCCAAAACAGTTAAGCAAGGCAGTTACCTAATATCATTTAATAACAAAAGTAGACAATCATAAATGTTCACACTATTCATTTAAAAAAAAAAAAA
>CACSLK010020742.1:9243878-9257504 GCA_902706635.1 Striga hermonthica | reverse complement strand
TTTTTTTTTTTTTTTCCGCGCACCTTTCTTTTGTGGTTTTTCGGTAAAAAAATCGTGTTCATTACATTTTACTCGAAAAGTCGCATAGGGGACCCGCGATTTATTCATAACAGTATAGTGTATAACTCCCTACTCTCTCTTCACCAATATTACGGCGTCGTTTCTGCCCATGCCTCTCTGCTTTATAATTTCAGACAAACCCTAATTCCCTATATCTCAGCTCTCATCATTCTCTATCTTTCAGCCAATTCCCAAATCTTCTTCGTTCTCGCAGCAAAGGTACGAAATTCAGTCCAACTATTATATTCACGGACAGCACGAATTTCGTGTAGATGTGGAGTGAAAGAGTAATTCATAGGGAAAATTGTTTTCTGAAGTTATGACTGCGAGATTTTTTATTGGGATTGTGATTGGGCTATCCCGTTTGATTTCGTTGTGATGCAGCTAAAACAACGTTGTTTGCATTTTTCCCCCTTTGTTTTGTTTTTGTTTAGCTAATTTATGTTGTCATCTAGAATTCAAAATAGTTTTGATTGTTGTTGCCCTGGGATTGGGATTAAGGGTGTAGCCGAGTTTTGTAATTGATTTTTGTGGTTCAGTAGTTCTTAAAGTAATTCGATGAAGCTTGATTATCACATTCCTTGGATTTATACTCGTGATACTCATGATTTGCGTGTCTATGATTTATTAACTTCCCAATTCGGATGTGTAATGGTTTTCTGTATCTAGTACCCGAAAACTGATTCTTTGAGCTGGGAGTTGTTACTTTTCGTCGTTCGGAGGCCTTAATGTAGCAAGTTATTTGTGGGTTTTGAGCAGTGTTAAAAATGGAAAAAGTATTATAACCATTTCCTGAATTAATTTGAATTTTCTTTAAATCGACGTCGATAACCATCCAACCATCTGATTTCTTAAAGAACCATTTACATCGTTGCTGAATTAAGTCAATTACATGCTGCATGAAACTTTATATTTATAGTTCACTCTTTCCCAGCCTAATACACCTGTAAATCCTCTCTTTCCATTGTAAGGTGAGATGTCACGAAGAAATCGAGTTCCTCACCAGCCCATTGATCACCGATATGCGTACCGACTGGAGCAACCTGTCTCTCGAGGTCATGTGGTTCGGCCCATGCCTCCACATCCCGCACTATTAGAGGAAGAGCTTCAAATCCGACACGCTGAACTCCGCAGACATTTGGGTGAAAACAAGAGGCTGGTTGAAGACCGATTTACCTTCGAACGAGATTTAGCTGCTGCAAAGGAAGAGTTGCGCCGCATGAATATTGCCATTGGTGATATGCGTGCCGAACAAGAGCTCCAGTCTAGGGAACTTGTGGAAAGGGGCCGGAAGTTGGAGGCTGACCTTCGTGCAACGGAGCCTCTGAAAAATGAGGCTACACAACTTAGAACCGAGATCCACAGATTGAGTGCGATGAGGAAGGATCTATCGGGTCAGGTTCAGACCCTTTCTCAAGAACTTGCAAAGCTGAGGTCTGATAACCAGCAGATTCCTATACTGAGGTCTGAGATTGATGGGCTGCATCAGGAACTGTTGCGAGCTAGGTCTGTTTTCTTGCCCTTTTTTGGTATAAATTTTGTGCTATCTGCATAGTCAAGCTTAGTAATTTGTGCATGGCTACGATAAGATGGTTGCATAAGCTGCTGTTTTCTGAATTACAGAAATGCCATTGACTATGAAAAGAAGGCAAATGTTGAGCTGATGGATCAGAGACAGTCAATGGAAAAGAGCTTGGTCAGCATGGCTCGTGAAATTGAAAAGCTTCGTTCTGAGCTTGCGAATTCTGGTGCTAGACCACTGAGTGCAGCAGGTCAATACTTTCTTGTTCCATAGTCTTTTAAGCATTCTTTGTTCACTTGTGTACGAAATCTTTGGAAGTTCAAAATTCTGCCATTCATTAATTTCTTGTTCTCTATTGATTGTGGGCCATTCCAGACTTCCAGAGAAACATATAACCCTGTTGGAGCTTTTGCTTTAAGAAATTACGTGCAGCTTTTTTTGTGTTCACTGACATTGATATTATGCTGAAGGATTGAAATATAGTGCAAGTTTTACATTTACATTATAACACTCGTGCAAAACATAATATTCACCACGAGATGGATTTTGTTGGGCATTATGATGGTTTCATCATTATTTTGACTTTACTATTTAACTGCCAGGTGGAGCGTATGGTTTGAAGTTCAGCAATCAAGATGCAATTTACCCTGCCCCGTATGATGAATATGGGACTCACCAGGTTTGGATATGCTGATCAGACATTTCAATTATTTTCAATACATCACAAAGGCCCAACTCCATGCTCTGTTATTATGTCAACTTTTTACTTTATTCTCAGGGTGCTCTAGAGAAACGTTCTATATATGGTTCTAGTTCTACTTCATGGGGAGGACATGAAAAGGCACAGAGGGGTCGCCGTTGAGCTGTGGGTAGATTATGCACTAGACCTTATAGGGCACACATTGCGAGCCTTGTTTTTGTTGCCCAGTAGGGTGAAGGGCAAGACAGTGCTTATTTGCAGTGTACACCCTATAGATTACTGCTTATTTTTCTTGTCATCTTTGATATTAAGGTATCAGTCTTAAACTATGCTATCATTTGTCTTTCACTCTTTCTTCAGCTATAATCATGACTTAATTGCACATTTTGTGTTGTTCACGCTATGTACATTATACTACCATCTATATGCTGCTGGTTGGATGAATTTGTTTTTGGTTTTTGACCATTTCTTACTAAGATCATCTCTGGAGCTGTTTGGTTACATTTTAGACTGGATAGTATGGTTAGAATTCATTGATGGAGTTACATGATGACTTCTGTTGTCAAATGAAGTAGTTCGATTGCAAGGGATGGTGATTAAAGATTCCTGTGCCATTGTTTGCTGGACTGTGAAAATGTCAGCTTTTTGGTCAACATCACCAAAATATGAAATTAGTTTTGGAGGTTGTCTTTCGAAGATGAAGGCTACAGTCTCCAGATGATCGTGATTTTGTAATGTTGTATTTACGAATCATGCGACTCAAACGAGAGCTAAATGGATATATCCATTGACATGGGAGAGTTTCTTTAGTTAGATGTACCTCCAGATGCTGGTGAAGACCTTGACAGCTGTGACATAATACTCTGTTTTCAATGGATCACATTGAGAGCGAACTTCTATTATAGTTCCAAGACCAGTTTCTTATTCTTGTGTTATTTAAGTTACGGGCTCTTTAGATTAAAAGATCTTTCCTCTTTCTCACCATCTTTGAGGTCTGCTACCATAGTATTTCTGTTCTTTTGAATCATTGTGAACATTTAGTTGTTCCTTCACATCCTTCGATATCATAGATTAAAAATTGAAGATTAACTGGAAGATTGGGTGCCTTTCTGTTCTTCAATTCGATAGTAGTTGAGTTCTGACTAAGAGTTTATTTCTTATGTTCTGTGGAATGGTTGAGGTATGTGCTGTCAGGGAGGATGCATCTCTTTGAGAAGTTATGAAGGTGCCTCTGGTTGCTCTATCATTGTGTAGTTGTTATGCTGCCTGATTTGAAACCTGTGAAAGTTGTATTTGTTTTTGGTCAAGACGAATATCTTGCCCTTGAACTTCTAGGTTATTTTTCATTAGTAATTTGGGTTAGATTGGTTTTGTAGGAATCTTCTATTTCTAGGGGAGCATTTGAGAAATTGGGAAATGGAAATTGCCATGTAGTATCTTAGTACTATACTTTTAGGAATACGCAAACTTGCTACCATAAGCTACCGAGGCTCACGGCCTCACCCTGAGATTTGCATATCCTTTCGACCGTCTTGCAATGGCAAGCATTGAATTAAATTTGTGCCAGTCGGCTCTGACCCAAATCTCCAACCTAATTCCCTGTTCATATGTGGATATCTTTCAGTCACGCCATAAAACACATCCAAGGTTTTATTATACCACTGCCTGGTATATTTTTTGTGTTATATAATAGTAGCATCATGTGTCCGGTTAGCAAGGTCTTCTAAGCATTGGCCCGATCCTGATCGACAGAAAGAAGGATGGTGGGCCACTCTGTGATGAAGGCCAAGTTCACTTCATAAGCAAGTGCTCTCCTCCGGTTTTTTAGGTACTCTATCCTGGCTTGCAATTTACATGTCTGTTTTGTGTTGAGGTGCTTTTAGCTGTCCGCTATCCTCCATCACTCATGCATACGCTTATATGTTCTGAAACCACCTTGTCCATGTTGGGTTATTTCTTAATCAAATTTATGTTTTTCTTTTACATTGTTTTCCTGTTGATTGTGACGCTAAAGATGATAAGGTAGTGAATATCTGATTTGGTGTATAACCACATCATAGTACTTATTGTGATAGCTTCCCTCATTTCTGTATGGAAGTAGAAGATCAGAAACTGTGGATTAAAGGAGATGAGCAATTTGGAAATGGAATGAGTCGATGAACTGTTGTTATTATGAAGTTTTAGTTTGCTCTTGGTATAGTGAGATTGTGGAATTTGAGACATTTCGGGAGGGAAGAGTTCTATTAAGGAGAGCACTTTTTTACCTTAGGAATCTTACATCGGAGAAGTATGTTCTTTCTTGTTCCTGAGTTGAATGAAAATATGGAGATTGCATGTTTCCAGTTGAACGAAAGTATGGAGATTGCATGTTTCCAGTTGAACGAAAATATGGAGATTGCACAATGGAGTGGCAGTTTTTGGAAATATCGGTCATATGTTATAGTTTCAACTGACATAGTCTCTATCTTCACTACATGTCTTTTCTTGGAAACTATACTCGTCAAGGTTTATGTATATAGTTAATACTAAAAGTGCTTGTGTAAACTTCTACTGGGGGTTATCAATCTATAGCAGAAAATGGGGAATAGAAATTGGACTCCAATTAGGCTAATAACTTCATAGCTCTCAGGACTCCACACCTACTTCCTCTCAACGCTAACACCTAATGGTAAAAAGAGCCTCCAAACTGAGTATTTTCTTCGGTCGGTGATTAAAAGGAATGTACTGCAGTGTTTTATGACCCACTCTTATAGTTGATCACCTTAAATAGTTGGGGGTCTTTATTATTGTGATTGGCCAGAACCTTCACCAAATTTTTGATTGGATGAAACAGTTATGAGGTCAAATTTTTGGTTGTTGATATTCTTGTAGGATCTTCTTTCTGGAGAGGTGAATATTCTTTTGTTCATAGGTTGGATTTGTATTTAAGGGAATGGATTGAGCTAGGTTTCTGCATGACTGCTGCTTAAGAAATGGAATTCTACAATATAGCATGTTATGGACTTAATATTACCACTTGGATCAGTTGTTCCGGTTGAACTTGCAGTTTGAGTTTACATTAGCACTTAGCAGTTAACATTCAGCTTCTACGAGCGTTCTTCACGGGTGGTGGAAAGTTTGGTTAAATGTCGGCTCTAAGTGGGTTGTGGTTTGCGTTTGCTATTTTTTGTAGATATCTTGTGGATAGATTAATTCAACTATTAATTCGTGGAAAAGCAACCTTCTTGGTGTATTATATGTAGTTTCAAGGGAAGACAAGTTGAGAAGGTTTCAGATTGTGTATTCTTGCTTTGAGATGATCGAAGTTGAGAGAGGGTGGGGGTGATTGTGAGAATACTTTCGAGATATGAGTGGACTGTATGCAGTTTTTACTGTAACTAATGCTGTTTTCTTTCTAAGATAGAATCTTTGGACCAATCTTCTGAAAACTCTATTCAGTCTGCCAACCCATTCCACCATAGAGACAAGTAGGATATCCGTGGGATTGTCGAGTAGGTTCCATTATGTTATTTATAAATTATTGTTTGTGAATTTTAATTTGTTTGTATAGTTTATGATTTTTGCATGTAATTCCATTATGTATCTTCTCCTCCCTCCATTCCCAAATCCCAAATGTTCTTTTAAACTGTCATTTATATTCTTCTCTGATATAAATTTTTTCATTTTGTGTGATTTTCTTTCAGATTGGAAATGCTTTCACCAATTTCGGCAGAGGTGAAGTGAGTGGATCAGGTATGGTATCTCTGAACCCAGTTTTTTCCATTATTATTGAGGGTTTCCGGAGCACGATAATTGATTGTTGTGGATTTATGGTTTTTGAAATCCAAAGGTTTCTGTATTTCCAAACTAGAAATCCTCGGGTTCAGTCAGTCTATATTTATCTGTAACTTGGATAAAATAGAAACACTCCTTTAACGTTTGCATAACTAAATAAAACCACAATATTACATCGAGGTTTGGGGCAGATAATGAAAATAGATTAAAAAAACTAAACCGAAAGAACAAAATATTTGTGACAATCTCAAAGATGCCCTTGAGATATTGTGATATTGCAAACATTCCTGCCAGCTATATATTTTCTTCGCAAGCCCCTTTTAAGGATTCAATTTTTATAATAAGATCCCACATCTTTTAGACAGTCTTTGCATTTTTTTTCTTGAAATTAGATTATACTTCTTTTTTTATCAATGTTATTAATCCTGTTGTGTGTGTGCCTGTGTCAGCGAAAGCTTCTCTTATATTCTGATTATTTTCGCTACTGAAAAAAAAAGAACCAAAAAAAAAAAAAAAATAGCTGTGTTTATAATCGGTATAGTGTGATTATAGATTTTTTATTGTGTTTTTTCAGAATGTTTGTTTTCAATTTCTAGTTACAATCGTATAACCGTTGCAATCTTCTGAAGCTTGTGTGTATTTGAGCTAGTCTCAAACTTTCAAGAATGTACTTGACTGACTCAAAACCTGGTTTTTATCTTCTTCATTCACAAAATGCATTTTATATGTACATTTGAACGCTGTCACTCAAATTTTGCGGGAAGTTGTATAAAATATGTACACGTACGTAAAACTGAACTTATATAACTCGACTTGTTACTATAATTTGGGGGAAAACGATGTATTTGTTTATGGGGTGTGATTACCTTTTTCATAGTCCGCATGGAACAATAATGTATCTCGAATAGCTTAACTATCAGTGTATCCTCATAAAATAGCGACATAAATTTTCAATAAAATCATCTTGAATCTCTAGTGAACGTTCAACTCCCGAACAACCCTTTTTAATAGTTCTAAGTCCATAATTAATTTGAGTCGAACGGGTTCGAAAATGGGTGCAAAACACACTTGAGGCACGTTGTAGGAAGTTGAATTTGTTTCACTAATAACAAGCGTCATTGGTTATTTTATTGACTTTATTGTATTTTGGGTTCCAAAACAAGTTCAGGTGAGTTACATAGAAAATAACTGGTGTTTATCGAAGTTGTGGCAACCATTGGTGTTATTTAATAATGAAATAAATTTGAACTATTTTTAACAATATATATTTTTCACGTACGTTTGAGATGGCATATTATTCACAAATAAAAGTTTCATGCACAATTTTTAACGATATATATTGTTCGCATACTTTTCAGACTTTATTTGTAATATCCTTACCAATAGCAAATGTCGAAAAACTTGTGTTACACATGACATTTGATTGGATAATTCAACCAGCAATTAATTTATATATACAATTGCTGGCAAGCTTCAATAAATTTTATTCAACCAGCAATTAATGAAAATAAGATTGATTAATAATTAATCTTTATGACCAGCATTCAAATGGCAATTACAAAAAATAAAATCTTACCATTTTTAATTTTTTATTATATAACAACCGAGGTTTTAAATAGTGGGCTAAAATGTTTATGACACTGTATCTATAGCGGAGCTATAACGAAGATTTAGCGGGATTTAGCGGCTAAATTGCACATGACTAAAATGTTTATGACACTGTATCTATAGCGGAGCTATAGCGAAGATTTAGCGGGATTTAGCGGCTAAATTGCACATGAATACAAATAGCGGCACGCTGCCAAAAAAAGTTATTTCTCAAATAGCGGCAACTTTAGCGAGCTATTTATTTCCTTGAATTAACAACTTTACAAAATTTTAAATTTTATGAATATACAATATTAAATTATTTTATATTATTTATTTTATATTATAGTTATACAATAGCAAATTAAAAAAACTGATTTATATGGAAGTTAAATAATTTATATTTATATTATGCATTTACATATAACTAGAATTTTTAAATGTAATACACATTTTATTTAATTTAAAATTTTGAATATCATATACATATATATAATATATAGATTTTTGTTTCGCTTTGTGCATGTGCACAGGATTGAATACTAGTTCAAATAATATATGGAAAACTTGAAATTAATGACATGCAATTTATAATTCAAATAATAATACACAAATGTTTAATAAATAATTTGTATTGTACGTATAAATTTAGGAATATGCAAACTAGAAAGATGTTTTTTATTGTTGTTCTATCTATGCAAGAAATGACTCCGGTAGAAAACTAATATTCATAATTCAATAATATATGAAAAACTTGGAACTAAATTTGAATTAATAATAATGACAGACAATTCATATTTTAAATAATAATACACTAATGTTTAATACAAAGTATGTAACTTGAACATAAATTTAAGAATATGTATATTAGAAAGATGTTTGTGTGGCTACGAATATGCTTATCATTCTGGGCACGAAGAAAATCTCAATAAAAAATGAGGCTTGTTTGTGTGGCTACGAATATGCTTATCATTCTGGGCACGAAGAAAATCTCAATAAAAAATGAGGCTACGCAGAAATAGATTCAATATCTGTGTGCACCAAGAAAAATATCATTCTGGGCACGAAGAAAATCTCAATAAAAAATGAGGCTACGCAGAAATAGATTCAATATCTGTGTGCACCAAGAAAAAAATCCTAAGTGCGTAAAAAATTAAAAATCAATTCTGTGTCACATCTCCTTGATGTCCTTCTTCACAGTGTCGACTCTCTACTTCAAAGATGTCAGACTCTCTCAAAGATGTCAGACTCTCTATTTGAAAGGAAAGGAATAGTTTTCTAAAAACACATGTGCTAATTTACATCTTTTCTTACATCCATATATTTTATATTATTTATTTTTTTTCTAAATACGAGTCTAATTATTTAAATTGTTATGATATGTATTATTTAAATGGTTATTATAGGTTGATTTTCAGTTTTTCACTCAATATAAAGTTGATCATAATTTGTACGAGGATAAACAGATTTAATATCATCGGTCAATCTGCAAAGATGAGCAACGAACCATAAGATTTTTCTAGAGTCTAATATATTATAGAAGTTTAATATTAAACTTTCGGTATAGCATAAAAAGGTATTTTTATTGCAATAGTCGACGTGATTGGAACATGCCACATGGTAACCGCAATAAATCTGGTTGGGCCCGTCTCTCGTAATGTAAGTAAAAGGGCCCACTGTACATGATTGTGGTCTTATCCTCCTATTGGGTCCAACTACAAAGAGACCAACAGCCCACGGTCATGTTGAGGGTTTAGGTGAAAATGTTCTTAACATTACACTATCACCATTTTCTATTCCACATAGATACCTTCACATTTTACAAGCTTCTGTTGTCTCATTATATCTCATTTCATGTTAAATTTTAAAAATTATTCTACTCGATTGGTTTTTTTGTTTTTTTCTTTTCGAAGTGGATCAATATTGCTTCCTCAATTCCCCTTCGAGTGACTCGAACTCGGGATATGGTACACGCCGAGCGAAGGTACGCGTCACTGCGCTAACCCCTCTTCGTCATTGGTTAACTACTCGATTGCTTAACTACTAAATTGTATTTTTTAAGACAATCTATATGGTGGGAAATCACTTATAAAATCACGAACCCCTTAAAAATTCACTAATTTAATAGCTTAGCATTTTCGTTTCATTGACTCTCTATAAACAAAATCATAATATATTGAGTAACCTTAGTAATCATATGTTTTTTTTTTTTACATAAATATATTTACTATAAAATACACTTTTATTATTATAACTATATTTATGAAAATACGTGTATGTGTTGATGAAGTACAAATGTGTAATAAAATTGTAAATGGTTGTGTCGATCTTAAACTTTTATTGAGCCAAGTCGTGTTTCACTTACTAACAAAATGGACGGATAAACGATCTATAGCTATGCTCTTTATTAATATAATAAGTCGAACTACAGAAAAATATATAAATTTTTAATTTTTGAGTCGAACCATAAAAAAATTAATGAAAGCAATATTTGAAGTTTTAACAGAAGCAGCTCTCCAGGGTCGATTCAATCTCTACTTGGCGAAGCAAAGAGAGACGAGTACTTAGAAGTCAATACATCGGAGGCCTGATAACTCAAGTTCTAGAAAATAACCTATAAAAGGGCTTTAGTATCAAAGGTTAAGTAGATTACAATGGAGGTTTTTTCCTAGCTTCACCAATTCAAGTTGATCAAACGAATTGGATTAAGTTCGATTTTAACTAGACGAGTCGAGTCGAGCCATTCAATACGTTAGCAGTTCTACTGACTGACCATTAGGAAGATGATCAAATCTCTTGTTCAACTTCTATGTTTCTTCTCCTATTTCACCTCATAAAATGTGTGACATTTGTACAAATACGACATCACGATATACTCGTGCCATATTCGTATTTCGATTAATAGAATAAAAGAGAGAAATTAATTGTAGAAATTATTTTTTATTGTAAAGTAAGAAGACTAGCTACCATATGGACTTTCCCTATACCAGTATACCACATCATCCCCACATCTCAAACGAGTAATTATTCCCTACGTTACGCCCCCACGCTCCTTCATATACACCTCCCCACTTTTACTCGTCTCGTTTTCCCCAGTTCATTAGTTCAATTAAAGCCCTCTTTCTAAAAGCCCCAAAAATATCTCCAAAATTCCCAAATCTCTCCTCCGCCGCCGGGAAATATGACGAACTACGGCACCATCCCGACGTCCTCCTCCCCCTCCGGCGCTCCGGTCGACCTCGAATATATCTCCCGCGCCAAGGAGCGCATCAAGGCCGGCCTCGGCACCCGCCGCCCCTGGCGAGAGATGCTCCGCGGACTCGGACTCCCGAGATCCACCCGCGAGGCGGTGGCGCGCGTGCGGGAGAACCTCGCCTACTTCCGGGTGAACTACGCCATCGTCATCCTCGGCGTCCTGTTCCTCAGCCTCCTCTGGCACCCGATCTCGCTCATCGTCTTCGTCGCGATCATGGCGGTGTGGCTGTTCCTGTACTTTCTCCGGGACGAGCCGCTGGTCGTCTTCGGCCGCCTGGTCACGGATCGGGTGGTCCTGGTCTTTCTCGCCGTGGTGACGATCTTCGTCCTCTTGCTGACGCATGCCACCGCCAACATCCTGGGTTCGCTGCTCGTCGGGGTCGTACTGGTGCTGGTCCACGCCGCCGTGAGGAGGACCGACGATTTGCTCACCGACGAGGAAGCTGCCGGGGGTTTGCTCAGGTCCGCCGGCGGTCCTCCTTCATCTTGATTTTTTTATATATAATTTCCTTGGTTATATTTTGTTTTAATTTCCTGTTGTAGCTGTTTTGAATTCAATCATTGATCATCATCTTGTATTTGTCGTTGACTGTTTTGGATTTTTTTTTTTTTTTAATTGAGAATTTTATGGGTGGAATATGCAATTTATGTACTAAAACAACTCTATTCTGTATTAATTGGTTGAAGTTTAAAGTGTAAATTATTTTGTGTCATTACATATATTGTGGTTGTTCTCCGTAGCTTGCTTTTTTGTTTTGTATGTGTATAAATATTTTCATTCCAAAACTAGATTTTTTTTATTAGTTTGATTAAAGCAGTAAGGTTGTTGTTAGGTATGCTAATGATCGGTTTTGTTATGGACCATCGGATGACTCGGTCCATAGTTATTCACAAATTGTGTATTGACACGTGTCATGCAATAAATAACACGCGTTAACACATAAAGTTATGGATGCTCCATAAGAGAACCATCTGATGTCTCCATAACATTTATGTGCCAACGATTAAGCATTTAGGCTTATAATTTTTCAAAATATATATCTAAGCATCCATAATTTTTCAACTAATTATCATACATTAAAAAATAATATAAAGAAAAATATGAAATTTTATCTATAAAGCATGCATTTTTATTGACGATTTTGCCGCCTAATAAAGTCTAATGAATGAAGTGGATTTCATTTGGTAGATCACAAATAGTTACACTAAAGAGTTGGATCACACATATTCAATGACAGTTTAAATGTGACAGATGGACTGCACAGTGTGCAAAGTTATGAAACTGTATGATTTGAAGATTGCACAGCGTGCACTTATAAGGCTCATTTTAGAATATTTTCTTCTCAATTGGCTCGAACTTATTTGATAGGATTGAGCGACGTTTTCAATGTATTTGTGATTGAATGAATATATTTGTTCTCGAAAATTCAAAATGACATGATACGAACAAGATTTTGTAAATGTACATATCAATGACAACGGGCCGGCACAGGAACAGACAGAGAGCACACAGCTACATTTTTTTTTTTTATTAGTTTACTTTTGTATTTGTTTTCATTTTGGAAAGACCAAATAACATCATGAATTATCAGATTTGATTGATATTTATGGGAAAGGCTAAAGTCTCGTGGGGAATGGTCATTTCAATTCAATGTAAGTTATTAGATTTTTTTAGTTTTGATATAGACCCTTAGATTTAATCGAATAAAAAGTGATGTGCCAATTTCTTATTGGAGTTTTATACAAAGGAAAGGTTCCTTTACGGGACTATAATATTATTTGCTGTGTAGATTATAAAGTAAACAACATTAGTGCAATCTACCAAAAGCAATGTACTAAAAGGCGGACTACACGCCACTAAAACTCCTATAATTGGCGGGAACTGGGCTGGACCCGGCCTACTGAATCGTGTAACCGACACGTATCTAGGTACAAGTTGGTTCAGGATCGGCCATTTCAAACCCGGAGACCCGCCGGCCCGGGCTCGGCCCGAGATTTGGTCATGTCTAACTTTGATCTATTTTTTTTTTTTTCTTTCAAATTTGTTATATTAATACAATTAAGGAGAGTATCAAATTTCACTATTCAGTATTCACTTCCTATTCTTAGTTGGACCGTCTATCTTTTTAAAGATCGTTTGGGCCATCACATAAACATTCCAACACTCTTCCCGTTGGGCTGCTCATCTTTTACAGAACCCATTGCTAGCAGATTAGAAAAATTCCAGCCCATTTTATCATTTCACCTGCCCTCCACAGTCGCAATGTGTCCGTCGGCCTGAGACTCAGCCTATCCGCCGGTGCCCTTGCGCTCACCTGCCAGGATGGCCCATCCGCCGCCGTACGAGCCGTTCTACTTACCCCCGCCGCCTCCGGAGTACGTCTACTCCGGCGGAGAGCGGAATGGAATTAACACGCTGTTCATCTCCGGCCTCCCCGACGACGTGATGCCGCGTGAAATCCACAACCTCTTCCGCCGACGCCCCGGCTTCGATTCCTGCCAGCTCAAATACACCGGACGCGGCAATCAGGTCTGATTTCTCTCTCGGCGTGTGAGCGAAAAAGTCCAAATTTCTGCATCTCTCGTTAACTGAGGGTTTGGATCAAAATTTCGCGAGCTAAAATATCTAATTTCTGGTTTATAATTATTGATTATACATTGTTGTTTGCGCATGAGTTCCTGAGGCTAACTGCAACTTTTTCCTCATTTGCAATTGTATTAGTTTTGA
>CACSLK010020742.1:9215317-9227520 GCA_902706635.1 Striga hermonthica | reverse complement strand
TTTTTTTTTTTTTTTGGTAGTTTCCACAATTTCTGAATATATTTTACTCGATTTTATTATTTAAATAATATTTTTAAAAGCTGTAGTAATCACTTAACAAACTTAGCATCTACTATAATTATTTACTAAGCATAATTTATAATTTATCTATATTATGTTTGTCTGTAAGTGTTTTTTAAGAACCATAACATAATTTGGATTAACAAAGATTGATTAATTAATTAATATAATCCTTGAGGTATGTCATTTTTGTTCGTAAATAAATAAACTACTTTTTAATTGGATTAGATTAGATTCTGTCCCCGCTATTTATTTTGTTGGTATTAGGGAATTATATACTTTCAAGCAATTTTAGTCATTTTGCTAGTGAGTAGAAAAAATAAATGAAACGAAATAGCCTAATTCAGCTCGACTTGTTAAGGTTCTAATTTGGTATAAACAACTTGAGCTTAAGCTCTGCACGTTTCAACTTGTAAATATTGATAAACGAGTCAAACTCGAACTCTTTTATCGACCCGTTAATACTGGTAAGCGTTTGGTTCAATAAAATTGTGGCATTAACTCGAGATCAATCCAGCTCGTTTACAAACCCTACGGTGAGTGCGTGATTTATGTTTCAAAATTTTTTACAAGGTGTGTGAAAATTAATATTAATGTGATTTATAAATAGTATAATAATAATTCATAGAAAAATTTATTGAGAAAGTTGTGTTAGTGATGAAAATATATTGATGAAATTAATGTGAAAATTCATATAAAATTAATTGATATTGAGTTAATTCATATAAAAATTCATAATCAATGCAGGTACTTAAATAAAATTATTATTTTTTTTTTGTGTGTATATTAATTTCATTGTATAAGATAACAGTTAAAATTATTGTGCTAACCAAATCATTTTTGGCATCCAAAGCAACAAATTGAAATTTTTCATTCAAACTTAAGCAGTAAAAAAAATTCAAATCAGACAAACTTAAGAACAATAATTTATTTCTAAAGTTACTGTTAGCCTATTGGGATTGGTGGGCTCCCAAATTTATGACGGCCTTGGGCCTTATGAGGCCTAGTTATTATTATTATATTACATAAATTCAGATAATATTTGTCACTCAACAAATGGACAATGTATTGCTGGTTCCCAAATGCATAGTCAAAATATAATTTTATTTATTTATTTATTTATTTGAAGTACCTGCATTGATAATGAAGGAACTAATGTAATAGAATAACTATTTATTGTATTCTTGAAATTACAGGAGTACAAATTCAATGAAATTCATATCTATATATATAATTGCTAGCAAATCAATTGATAAAAATAATTTCATTTCATTCTAAAAGACGTTACAAACATATATTTTCAATTTTATTTCTTATTATATTAAAATTTATAACATTTTTTTACATTAATTGTACATATATATATAGGACGTGGTTCAAATGATAACTAAATCCTAACATGAGAACCACTATTTTTAATTGTATGTTGTGCTATGATGATTGTGTTGTAGTGTTATTTTTAACTATGATGTATTTTATTAAAAATAGCAATAAAATTTTTATTAGTATTTGTGAAAATGATAACACCAAGTAATATTAAAAATAGCATCATGCCCAATTAAAAATAGCATCAAATATGGTTCTCATTGTTCTCACACCAGACATAGTTTTTATTTGAATCAACATATATATACAGAGGCGGACGCAGAAATTTAGAAGTAGGGGGGCACAATATAATTCATCGGGAATGGGCCGAATGGCCGTGCCAACATCAACATAATTTTCTTAGCTTTTTTTTTGGACATTTCTTTCATCGGCAACACTCGTACATTCTTGTTTATAATATTTCTCCATAACTAATATGACAAATAATAATCAGATTAGGTTAGAACTTAAAAAATTACAAGCTAATTTTAAAACTGTTATTACTTAAAACAAATAATACATAAAAAATGCACAACAAATAAGAAATAACATTTTAAGATGCTATTTTATCAAAATCATAAAAGCCCTAAATTAAAAATCAAATCAATTTTGAAAATACCGAAATACAAAATTTAGGGTTATAAAAACTAAAAAATAATTAAATAAAGCATACCTTTTAAATAAAAATTGATAGCAGTAGAAAGATCCTTTAAATAAAGCATACCTTCAATTATTGAAAGATCTTTTTTATTTCTTTTCTTGTAATCGCCTATTCGCCGTTCGACCCAAACAGAAGAAATTTTGTAATACAGAATAGAGAAGTAAGTAAAGAAGAAGGAATCTTCACTCTTCAGTACTGATGAGTGACGGGAGTAAGAAAAATCTTGGTTGAGTGTAGTGGGGTTCCGGGCCCACAAGAAAATGTGATATAATTAAAAACTATATGTATTTTATATTAAAAACTATATGTATTATATTATACACTATTATATATAGGGGGTGTCTATATGTACACCCCCTCAAGTGTAAAAAAGGGGTGTACATATAGCACTTTTCTTTGTGTAATTTATTAAAAGGGGGTGTACATATAGCATTGTCCTTATATATATACTAGTTGAAATTTTTCATCTCACAGGGGCACGTGCCCCTGCGGGACCCCCCTTGGGTCCGCCCCTGTATATATATACATACATATACATATATATACATATACATATATACATATATATATATACACATATATATCAACCCATATATATATACCTTTTTATATAAAATATAAAAAAAAATATGATTGGAAAAAAATGTAACACCCATCCTATTAATTATATTTTATTTTTTGGTAGCAAACTATAACAAAACTAACGATCAACATAGTGATTCATATGTAATTAAATAGTTATGTACTTTTAATTTTAACCAACTATCAAATTTTGAAACAAAATAATTTACAACTTATGATTTTAATATTGTATGCATAGATATTACTTATAATACTTTGTGCTTAAATTATAATATGATTATCTAACTGGTAATTTTATAATTATACGCATTTGTGCAATCAATCTAATCTAATACTGTAAAATAACAATTATTCGATATATTTTGGATTTCATTATATATGTTCCAATCAGTCTAATACTAATATATGACATCATATCGGGTCGAGCTGACTGAGAAATCAACTGACTGAAACAGGTGAATCGGTAGGTCGAACGGATATCTAAGGAGCTACATATCAAAGAGTCATCAGGTCGATGAAGACGTTGCTGGTCTAAGTGAGCATCGACAAGTTGTGTTAGGACCCTCATATGGCCTGGTCGAAACTCGACCTGAAGGCATGGCTGGTCGATGAATCGACCAGAATAGCAGAGCATATGGGCTTAGTGCAGAAATCACTATACCTCGAGGCGCATCGGGTCGGTCAACACGATTAGACCGTCTAATAAAGCATAGTAATGGATAAGAAAGAATATAATTAGGATAAGAACTATATATGGATTGAAGCACTGTGACATAACAAAATTTGGTAGTATGAAAGGGTAGCTCATGCAGTCCATGCAGTATTGGGCAACAAGGTAAACACCCACATATAAAGAGCAAAGTATGTCCATTTACACTCTACATTATCTACAAACTCTAAATATTTACATAACTTTATATCTACTATTCATCGTCTTTATTATTGTGGACTGAATTGTTCGTCGAAGTACTAACCCTGGAAACCCCTCCCTATTCATTTTGTAGGTCTACAACATGTCAGAATGCAAATGAGTTCGTGAGAACCAGATAGATGTCTTTTTCACACCAAATACGATCAAATTTAACTTTAATTAGTTTAAATTTCTATACCATGCGATTGCAAGGTAATTGAGCTAGTACATATTAATTAGTTATATAATTTTCAATAGAAATGGGTACTTCCAGATTATAATTTTACTACTGACAAAAAATTATGACATTTTATAATATAATTATACTATCTTCTATTTATTTTAAATATCATTTTAGCATTATCAACTATTAACAAAATAAATGTCGTTTCGAATATTTTATACATATTTTTCCATTATTACCCTCATCTATCTAATAAATACAATACGTCTTTTCATATTCACTTTTCATCTTTTATTAAAACATTCATCTCTATCCTCATTAATGAGGGTTATTATTGACAAAAAAATATTATTAATAACTGTACAACTTCTCAGAATGACATTTATTATGAATACGATGGAGTACATTTTTTGTTAAAAAATATGACGAATAGGCTCGGTTATATAATAACACGGTACAAAAGAATTTGTGTTTCTTAACTAGTTTTACTTTTACAAGCAATCATCTAAAGCAAAGTAGAAGTTAGCCTATGTTTGGTTCGAGGGAAACGGAGGGGAGGGGAAGGGAGGGGAGGGAAAATTCTATTTCCTCTTGTTTGGTTCAACTTTTTGTAAGGGAGAAGGGTTTAAATTTTCCCTTCAATTTCCTCCTCCAAGGGAAAATGTGCTCCCCTCCAAAAGTGAGAGAATTTGGAGGGGAAGGAAAATTTTAACAACAAATTACTCTTTTGACCTTACTGTGAATTATTTTATTTTATTTTTGTTCCTTACATCATTAAGGATATATTTGTCATTCTAACATTATTTTCCCTCCCCTTCCATCTTCTAACCAAACAAGGTTAATCATTTTCCTTCACCTCACCTCTTACAAAATCCATCCAAACAAGATAAATTATTTTTCCTCCCTTCACTTCCCCTCTCCTCCCTTCTATTAAATTCCCTTCCCCTCCCCTCCCCTCCCTTCTATTAAAGTTGAGCCAAAACATTCTTAAATAGTACTACCTCCATTTTTTTTAAATGTCATTTTGACTTTATGAACCATTAACAAAATAAATAACGTTTTGGATCTTTTGTATATATACTTTTCCATTACTACCCTCATTTAACTAATAAATACACTACATTTTTTCATGTTAACTCTTCATTTTTTTCAAAACATTCGTCTATATCTTCATTCATGAGGACTATTATTGGCAAAAAAAAATATTCTTAATTAATGTATAACTTTTTAAAATGACATTTATTAAAAAATGGAGGGAGTAGTAACTAGTACAACACCCGTGTATTACACCTGCTTGTTAAAAAATTGTTCTTAAATTTTAAAATTAATGAGAAACTATATTAAATTTAGTTTATTTTTTTTTACAAAAAAAATATATCACTATATATTTTAGAATGATATGTGTTACTTATGACTTACATGTGTTATATTATATTAGTTTTTATAACTTATATCATATAACTACTTGAAATATAAATATATTAGTTGATAAATAATTTTATTTTTTATAATTAATATTAAAAATAATTTTATTATTATTATAAGGATAAATATAAATTATTTTTTTATACATACAATATGGATGTTAAATCGAAATTCATCAAAAGAAGATTAATTTGATATATTACATATGTAAAACTGATAAAAAATACAAAAGTTATTAACTTTTAAAATATATATACAATTCAATAGTTATAATGAGGAATGACATTAAAATGCAATTAATACATGTAACATGACCATAAATAATCAACATATTTATGGTAATCCGAACCTAGTTATTTTTAGTTTGGAATTAAATTGAAATTTACTCAAGCCTAATAACGAATCATATAATTTTGCCACATAGAATTCTGAAGCACCAAAAGCAGCCACGTAAGCTCGCGCATTCTGAATTAATGAATTAGTTAAAAAATTAATATAGAATAATGCTATATGTACATAATATTATACATAAGGGTGTACATAACACTCACATGAAATGAGAGCCACCCAAAATTAAAAATTAAATAAACCCCACTACATATAAATGTTATGTACAACTCTATGTACATTTATTATATACACTTAGCATTACTCATTAATATATAGGGGATATGTGAACAAAAAAATCATAATTACTAGTGAATAATCAATTCAGTTATGAATGAATTGATTGTACCATTCATAAATGCACACATGGGCTCATGAGTGGGTGTAGTAACCAATGATCAGTGTTGGTTCCCCCCAAAATATTAAAAAAAAATAAAATAAAATGATAAAATAATTTCTGCGGTCATTTTATAGACCCATGAGGCCCAATGGCCCACGAGCCCAACACTATTGCTATGTCAATTGTCGAACGATCAGAAACTTTTAGCCCCACTTATCCAGTGGGCCTCCACATTGTTTCAAATGTCTTGTTCATTGCCAAGAGCTTTTTGAGATTTGGGCAATATTGATAACACTAGCTAATAGTGATAAGCTTGCGTATAACTTATAAAAGTATTTGGTTAAGTTAGTTGATAAATTCATTGAAATAAAAATTTCAACGAGCTTATTTAAAAAATTATCCCAATAAACTTATATGATAAGCCCGAGTTCGTCCTACCAAACGAAACTTATTTGAATACAGATAGTTTATAAGGTATCCAAAGAAATAATAAGCTAGCTTATTTGTACCGAACATAATCTTAAATAGTTGAGAAAATTACGAGCCATTTATATATAATCCCTTTTTAATTTATATATTTATAATTTTTTTTTAATTGCAACTATAAGAACTTCCACCGTTCACGAATAGTTGTTTTTTATTTTTATTATTAATTTCTATACATGTTAACTATCAGTCTTGCTAAAGATGCTATTAATATTCCCATATTATCCTAATCACTAATAGGTTATTTTGCAATATTTTTTCACTAATACGAGAAGAAAGGAAATGATAAAAAATGAAATAAAAACGGAATTTGTTATCATTATTCATTGTTCATAAATAAATGTTACATGATTCTAACCATGTGTGTAAATGACTGGAGCCAAAATCGAGCTCTTGATACTCGAACTCGAGCATTTATCAAGTCGATTCATGTATCAACACTAACAAGCTAGGCTCGAGCCTTAATAGAACATTTATATAAAAGTTTATATTTTGTTAATGACACAAACTTTAAATGAGTTTGGATTCGAGTTCATTGTCAAACAAGATGAGTTGCGCTCGGTCATAAGCAACTAGTTTCGTTTAACAACTTCAGTCTGTTTTAAAAGTATGATGTAAAATTGTGTTAGTTTGATGCTCTTTAATTTTAAAAAATGATGGATGTAATAAATAAAATAATGTAATTATGCTAAATATTTTTTTATGTTTTTTTAGCATAGCTCATCATTAACTTTTTAACAAGTTTAGGACTTTTTTAGAATAATAAAACCCATCAATGAGTTTCAAGACCAAACATAAAATATTTAACAATCAAGTTGGCCCATAGAGCTATAGGCCCATATAGGTTGACACTGTGGGCTACTTTGACTTGTTACGCTTTACTTTTAGATTTTAATTGTGGTCCTAAACCCAAAAGGCCTCGTGATAATATAATCAATTCAAATATATTGTACGTATATGAACTTTTCTACCTTTCCTTTTTCTAAAATGACAGGAATTTCTAAAAGGTATATATGAAATCAGATCCAAATCCATAAAAGTAAGGAAAGATTATACGGTCCCGTTATAGAACCATTTTGGCGAGGTTTGTAACCACTAGATCAACTATCCACGATAGTTACATGATGATCGAACGGTTACGAATCCCCACGGATGGTCCGTAACGAGAGTGTAGCAATTCTCAAAAGTAAGTTCGTTGACTAGTTTGATTAGAATTTAGACATAAGAAAATTATTTCATAAATAAATATGTTGTGAGATTTGACTTAATTGTACCCATGCTTTTACAATGTTTTTTTTTTTGAATTGATATTAATTAATAAATTAATATTATTTAGTATTCGATCATGTACACATACATATATGTATTTTAGTATTCGATCATGTACACTGTGGACTGACTTGATTGTCAGAGTGCTAATGCCGGGAACCTCTCTCAACCCATTTTGCAGGTCTACTAACATATCGAAATATAGATCCAGGTCTTGCAAGCCGGATAGAGGTCTTTTGCACACCAATATGATTTTTCATGTGACCTTATGACGGAATATTTTTTTCAGACGGATCATTGTTTAAATATTTCGCACCACATAAACTAATAAATTATCTCTAGTGGTGTAAACGAGCCAAACCAAACTCGAGTTTGAGCCGAGTCCACCGGTAATCGAGCGACAACTCAGCTCATTTATCAATATCAACGAGTCGAGTTCAACTCGAGCCTTAACAAGTCAAATCACAAAGTACTACACAAAATACTATTATTTTTTAGTATCAAGGAACATCGTAGAACCTAATCCTTTAACGAGTTGAATTCGAGCTTTATTGAACTCACATGCAGCTCATTTATTGTTAGAATATGTATTTTATTCATTATATTTTTGTAACACGTTTTTCTTTATAGTATTAGCACTTTTTGTATAGGAATGGTATTACACCTTTGTTATAAGGAAACCCTAGGTATAAATACCTAAGGTTAACACTGTACACTTGAACTTTTTCATTCTCAGATTATGCAATACAATTTTCCTTTTCTCTCTCTATCTCTCTCTCTCTCGTGCTCTTGATCTTGATCAAATCTGTTACACAGATAACATTAACATGGTATCAGAGCCGGCCTGTCCTAGGACCTGCAATGACTCTCTGTACCCGGCCTGCTCTGGGTTTGGGCTTATCTCTCTATCCGGCTTGCGATGTGGGCTTGGACTTACGAAGGACTCACAAGTGAGGGGGCGTGTTGGAATATCACTTGTGAGTTGTCCCACATTGATTATATAGGGAAAATGAGTCTAGTATATAAGCCTAGTGGGCTACTCCTCCCATCACCAATTGGTTTTGGGATGGAACCTCACTATAGTGCACCTAGACTCACCCTCTTATGGTGCGCTTCATCTAGTGGGACCGCACTCTCTTCCCCCATTCTAACATGGTATCAGAGCAAAAATAAAAGAAATTTATTAAGGAATTTGGATTGAGTTTATGTTATGTAGCTCACAAAAATGAATCATATACACACCTTACCATGTTTGTCACTAGCATTTACAAATTTAATGAAAAAAATCAAACAAACGCAATCTTTGTACCTAAACCCGAGATTTCGACACACACACACACACACACACACGTCAAACATTTCCTAGGTTGTTCCACACGCTCATTCAATTCTCCCCCAAACTCTCGGACATTTCTCAATCCCTTCATCAAGAACACTTTTTTTTTTTAAATGAATTCAGCGTGCAAACACCCCATTAATGCTGCATTTCATTGTTGAAAGGCGCAGACTTTAATCGTTTTTTTGGGCAAGATCCATTGTGATGCATATTAGAATCAAGAAGATCAGTTTCACTTTCCCAACTCGAAGCGTTTCTTGTATTTTTATTTCAAACTTTTTCTGATAAATTCATAATTGTTGTTGTTGTTGTTGTTGTTGTTGTTGTTACCATTTTGTGAATTCATTGACTGCATTCATTTTTTGCGAAATTTATTGCGAGCCCACATAATGACGAAACAGAACATCTCACTCTCCATTGTCGTTTAAGCTCGAAATTATTACGCTTTTTTTTTTCTTTTTATTTTCACCTTCCTTAAAAGCGTTACTCATTTATCAACCACTGCGTCTGTGAAAATCAGCTGCAAAAGAAGGTCTGAGATTTGTTTGCACAAAAAGCTGAGGTTTTTTTTGGAAGTGCAGTTTCATGTCCAGAGCTTCTCATTTGTGTAAGTAATTATAATGTAATAGCAAACAGCTTATCTTTACTTCTTTTATTTGATTTTTAAGATAAGGGTTTCACCGTTTGTTGTCCTGAAAGCTCATGTCATAAATTTTGGCCATTTCTGGATAGTGTAGGAGAAAAAAGTTCAAATCTTTAAAGCCCATTTCCTTTTTTTTTTACTCATTCTTGTGAAAAAAAAGTTGATGTCATGAAGAACTTAAAAATTATCCATCTTCTGATTTTGTGTTTCTTGCAATTAGGACTGATTTCTGCGAAGAAGAAAGCCATTTGCATTGAATTTGGGCTTGAATTAAAGATGCAGCAAAGAGCGGGGAGTTTTAGTACGCTCGAAGAATGCAAAGAACCTATTGTTAGAACCATAAACCAACCAAACAGGCCTTTCCCACTAAGATTACTTCAATTTCTCTTGCTGTTATTGGGATTAGCCATATTGTTTTCCTTTCTCAGTTTTTACGCTAGTCGGTATCTCAAGGTACCGAGCGAAATCGCCATAATTCAGTCTAGATTCGAACCTTGTGCTCAAGAACCAAAAACTTTAGAGAGTTGGATTAAACCTCCTTCGAAGTTAATGCATCATATGAACGACACCGAACTTTTTTGGCGGGCTTCATTTGTGCCCCGTATAAAAACTTACCCTTTCAAGAGAACTCCCAAGATTGCTTTCATGTTCTTGACGAGGGGGCCGTTGCCTTTGGCGCCTTTGTGGGAGAAATTCTTCAAGGGGAATGAGAATCTTTATTCGATTTATATTCACTCCTTGCCTTCTTATCAGCCCGGTTTTTCGCCTTCATCAGTTTTCTACGGCAGGCAAATTCCGAGCCAGGTAATTTGCTTGTTGAGCACCCGTTTTTGCTTATTGAATGTCCGTTGGATTTTATGTTTGATGTTTTTTTTTTATTAATATATATGGTTGTGTGTGGTATTTTTTCATTAGTCCATTTTCACTTTAATCTCAGTGGATTTTGGGCATTTGAACCTTTTAGTAATGACTGCAATATACACGATTGAACGTGGTTACTTTGGAGCAGGAGGTAAACTTGATTTACATCTTATTTACAGTTCATTTCCGAGTTTTTTTTCTTCTTCAAAATCCCAAGGTTTGCTTGGAAAACCATTTTTTCTGTCAAAATTCAGGATCTTTTATGAAGCTCAAAATAGTAATTGATTCATCAGTATATCAGATGAATTAATAGTTGAAATACCTACTGATCTCTATTTAATTCTGTCTCAAAAACTATATAAGTTGTTTGCTGTTCATTCAGTTTTATGCCGTGCATTTACTCTTTTCATGTAGTATCAATTTATTGAACATATATGAGCTATTCATTATAAACCAAAACCAATAAGTGATAAAAGTTGGTAATATATTGACATTTTTTACTCGGGTTTTAATTCACTACGCTAGTTATGCTGTCATGAGGAAGTGTCTTTCTTCAACTTGTGATGTACTGATATGGTATTTACTCAGGGAAGTGATTGGAATTTTATTCTGGACAATAAGATTTCTTGCTTTTGCCGATAATATGTTGATTTGACGAATAACGAGACTTTCCTTTTTTTTTTTCTTCCAGATAAATTCATACAACTTTTGAAGCTGTTTTATGCAAAAAGAAATAAAGCGACATTATAAATCTTAAAAACCAACCTAAATCATATTCTTCGTTAGCCAGCATTATGTGGTTTTTAAAGCTCCAAGCATAGGTCGAACCAGAATTTCCCGTTCACTTGGGATATGTGATGATTTTAATGCGTACTTGTGACATCATAAGTCATAGAAAATTGATGACTGTGGTCTTCCTAAGATCATCTTTAGTAATTGAAGAAAGCTCGTCATTTTATTTTAAATATTTAGGCCTTTGCAGAGGCATATTCGAAACCGTGGTATCTGTCTGTAAGTAATGTTGCTACCTTATGTGATTTCTTCGTCGAATTTTAGTAATTTGAGTAGATTTATCTCTTAAGAAAATAGTGATGGATTTTAGTTCCCAACAAAGAAAGTAAGCAGGCGTTTGTGACTCTTGTAGTTATTAATAAAAAAATCGTCAAAATTGTTACCAAAAGATCACTAGTAATATAGAAGCCTCCCCTTAGTAACGCATGCGGGCTATCTTAAATTTCACCCGATCTCTTTTGGCTGGTAATCTTTTGTAAGATCTCCAAAAGCTCGTGGCAAATGCAATTTGTGTAAAATAAGACTATGTTTGGGCTTATAGGTTATAAGCTAGATATCTTATAATTGAAAAGCTAGATAAAAATGTTTGATAAAATTAGCTGAAATAAAAATTTCAACAAGCTTTATTTGAAAAACTACCAAAGAAGCTTTTGAGATAAGCTCGAGCTCTTTAAAAAAGCTCGTCGTACTAAACAAATCTTATATGAATACAAGAAGCTTATAAGTTAACCAAATAAGCTATAAACTAGCTTATTTGGTTACCAGACATTGCTAAACAAATGAATAAAATTTAAAGCACCCAAAGTTATAATATTGGGCAGCATTAGAAGCAATGGCACAATCGAGCACACTGTCTATATTTACCATTTCTCGTTTTTGCTTTGATTTCATTCATCGTTTTT
>CACSLK010020742.1:9173151-9184089 GCA_902706635.1 Striga hermonthica | reverse complement strand
AAAAAAGTCAAATGTTTTGAGACTAGTGGTGAAGAGAAAGTTAATGTTAGTGTTGGATACAGTGCAGTGTTGAAATGACACAACCATATATGCATGTGTAACAAGTGTAAGAAATACCAGTATATCAGAGTGTACCAAGTATAAGAAATAACAGTATATCACACTCTAATATGCATAATATTTTAAATATTTAAAATATATTACCATTATAAGTTATTGAATAACAAAATTATAGAAAAAACATATATATATATATAAAGTGAAAAATATTAGTATATCACAATTATTATTTTTTTAAGTAACACAAGAAATACCAGTATATCACACTCTAATATGCATGTAAAAGGTATAGTAATATTTTGAAATTTAAAATATATTACCATTATAAGTTAGTGAATAACAAAATTATAGAAAAAACATACATATATATATAAGTGAAAAATATTAGTATATCACAATTATTATTTTTTTAAGTAACACTTATATTTACTTAAATTTATGTAGTCAAGACATAAAATTTATAAAATAATTTATCTATATTTAAGGAATAATTCATCGACTACCACTATAGATAAAAATAACAAAATTTTGAACTACAAATCTAATACACACGATATGACGAGTCACACAACGGGGCGCGAGGCCTGGGCTGCAGGGTGTGGGGCTCGGGCCACGGTTGCGCGTAACGGCGTACGGGTTGTGCTCGTTACTCTGATCAGGTAGACTAGCCAAAAACTTTTCTGTAATTTGTTGATGAGTTTCTCGACACCTATCCGGCGACGTCTAGCATAATTGGAGCAAAACATTTTCCTACAAAATAAAATATAAAGAAAGATAAAAAATACACAAAATACTAAAATGACAAGAAAAGGCGTAAACGATTAAAATCAACTTGATGCACCGAAAAAATTATAAAACAGGCACAAATAAACTCAAAAAGAAGACCATAAAAACACGTAGGAATACCAACAAAATCATACACAACAATACATATTAGAAAAATATACTGTATAACCGTTAGGTCTGCTTAGAATTGTTAATCAGATAAGCGGCCACTAGTGAGATCAGCCCGACTCGACTCGTTAAGGCTCGAGCTCGACTCTATTAGAAGAGCTCACCACTCAAGCCACATCATCAGTGACATGCCAAGCAAGCATGCAGACGTGGAAAGCAAAAGGAAAAGCAGTGCATGTGAAGACAAGACAAAATGCAGCATAGCTAGCCTGCAAAACCCTAAAGCTAACCTAGTGGACACGGTTGATCCACGTGTCCCTCATATCCCAACATGCCTCAGCTCAACCATCATATAAATAGAATGTATAGGGATTGCAGCAGCCATGATGAGTCTTGTGTAAGCATTATTCAGAGAAAGAAATCAGATTTGCATTGAACAATGAGAAAGAAATTAATACAGCTTTCTTCATTTGATGTTATGAGCATGTCTCCTTTATGCAAGCTTTTGTTTGTTTTCTATTATGGTATCAGAGCTTAGGCTCTGATTACCTCTATCCTCTAGCCTCATTTATTGCTTTCCCATGGCTGCTCCTTTGCAGCAACCCGAGCCAATAATTCAACCCCAAAGTCAGCTAATCTCTATTAAGTTAAATGAAGGGAATTTCTTGATCTGGGAACAACAGATCTTGACCACTTTGAGAGGATATGACCTTTTTGGCTTTCTGAATGGAGAGACTCCACAACCAGACAAACTTGCTCGAGATCCAGCCACAAATGAGCTTGTGGTGAACAAAGCTTATCTTCAATGGATCAAGCAGGATCAACTTATAGCCTCTTGGCTACTCTCATCTCTTTCAGAAAGCATACTCATCACAACTGTTGGTCTAAACTCTTCAAGGGAGATCTGGGACTGTTTGAAGAAGAGCTTTGCCAGCCATAGCTTGGCTAAGCAGATGCAGCTCAAGCTAGAACTTCAGACACTGAAGAAAGGCTCACTAAAGATGAGAGAGTATTTCAACAAGATAAAGGGAATCTGTGATATGCTGGCAGCAGCTGGACATAGAGTTGAAGAAAGTGACCAGATCTTGCATCTTCTTTCTGGCTTAGGGCAAGAATACAACCCTGTGGTTGTGAGTCTCACATCAAGATCTGATAAATATTCAATGATGGAAGCCTATGCTGTTTTACTAAGTTTTGAAAGCAGAATAGAGAGTTTTGAAGCTTCTAATGAAAATGAAGGCTCACAGCTTGCTGCAAACTTAACCACTTACTCTCAAGGCAGAGGTAGAGGTGTTTTCAGTGGAAATAGAGGAAGATCAGGAGATAATCAATCATCATCTTTCAGAGAAAGAGGACAAGGAAGAGCAGGACCTTATAGAGGAAGAGGTGGCAGAAACTCTAACAGACCAAGATGTCAAATATGTAACTACAACAATCACACAGCAAATGACTATCATGGCAATGAGAGAGTGCAGACTGCAAGTGGTACAGGTATGGACATTGCTCACTTAGGTACCTCTATGTTGAAATACCCATCATCCACTGACTCACATATATTTCTCCTTAATAACCTCATACACACACCTCAAATAACCAAAAATCTTCTGAGTGTCTCTCAATTTGCAAAAGACAATTCAGTGTTCTTTGAATTTCATCCCAACTTATGTTTTGTGAAGGATCTCAAGACCGGTGCTCTCCTACTTCAAGGCACACTTAAAGATGGTCTCTATTGTTTCACTCTTGCTAAAGCTTCAGAAAGTCCAGTTTCAAACAACTCAGCACCCATTTTCTGTTTTCAATCTTCTTTGCA
The DNA here is from genome assembly GCA_902706635.1 of Striga hermonthica. Taxonomy (NCBI): domain Eukaryota; kingdom Viridiplantae; phylum Streptophyta; class Magnoliopsida; order Lamiales; family Orobanchaceae; genus Striga; species Striga hermonthica. The sequence continues at coordinate 9,181,325 of CACSLK010020742.1, read as the reverse complement.
TTCTTCTAAATTCAATAATGTTGTTACTCTTGATGTTTGGCACAAGAGATTTGGGCATGCTTCTTATGCTGTTGTTAAAACTGCCTTGAAACAATCAAATATTTCCTTCATTGACAGTGTGTCTAATCCTTTATGTGATACATGCATGCAATCTAAATTTCATAAACTACCTTTTCATGATGCTGATATGAAAGATATTAAACCATTTGATATTGTGCATTCTGATTTATGGGGGCCTGCTCCTGTGACCTCACATAAAGGCTTTAGATATTACATCAGTTTCATAGATCATTCTACTCGTTTTGTTTGGTTCTACTTGCTTAAAGCTAAGTCAGACACCAAAGCTGCTTTCCTTCACTTTACAGCCTTAGTTCAAAATTTCTACAAATCCTCAATCAAAACTTTCCAATGTGATGGTGGTGGTGAGTTTCAATCTCTTCAATCTATCTTTTCAGCCAAAGGCATCTCATCTAGAATATCCTGCCCCTACACTCCAGAACAAAATGGCTTAGCAGAACGCAAGCATAGACACATAGTCCAAGTAGGCTTGTCCTTACTCACTCAATCCAATTTACCTCTCTCCTTTTGGGATGAAGCTTTTGCAAGTGGTACATATCTTATTAACCGCACCCCCAACAAACTCATCCAGCTTCAGTCCCCTTTTCAAGCTCTTCATCATGCTGCACCTTCCTATCATTTCTTAAGAGCTTTTGGTTGTCTATGCTATCCCTTACTTAAACCATACAATAAACACAAGTTACAGCCTAAGAGTTTACCTTCTGTTTTCATTGGATATAGCCCACATCATAAAGGCTATAAGGTACTTTTACCAAACAAGAAAATTATCATCACTAGACATGTCCTTTTTGATGAAACATCTTTCCCCCTAACCAAGCAAACATCCTCTGATCATATATCTCCATCACAGTCACAGTCCTTTTCTACTCCATCCTCACCTCCAGTCATTTATTCATCCACTCCTGTCACTCCCACTACTCCTTCATCACCATCTACCCCATCTTCACATCATTCTCAAGGTGCTGCTTTCTCCCCTCACTCATCTTCACAGTCATCACATCCATCACAGTCAGCATCATCTTCACATCATCATCCACAGTCATCATCTTCATCATCATCTTCCCATTCTTCACAACACCACATACCAATTGGGCAGATCTTCATAGACTTACCTATAGCACAACATGTTCCAGATAACACAACTGTTGCAGGTTCCCATCACATGACTACCAGGTCCAAATCTGGGATTTTTAAACCCAAAGTTTTCTCCACTGTTGCCACTATGCTTCAAGAACCTTCTAATGTTGAGGAGGCTTTGTTATCACCAGAATGGTTCTTTGCCATGAAGGAGGAGTATGATGCTCTTCTTAAGAACAACACCTGGTCTTTGGTTCCAGCTCCAACAAATCAGAATATAGTTGATAACAAATGGGTTTTCAAACTCAAAACTAACCCTGATGGCAGTATTGCTAGGCACAAAGCCAGGCTAGTGGCAAGGGGTTTCACACAAAGTGCTGGCATAGACTATGATGAAACTTTCAGCCCTGTAGTAAAACCCACCACTATAAGGATTGTTCTCACCATTGCTGTCTCTCTTGGTTGACACATTAATCAGATTGATGTAGACAATGCCTTCCTCAATGGTGTCTTAGATGAGGACATCTACATGTACCAACCTAAAGGATTTGAAGTAAACCCACAGCAAAATTTGGTCTGCAAACTTCATAAGTCCCTTTATGGTTTAAAGCAAGCCTCCAGGGCTTGGTCAGCCAAGTTCAGCTCTATCCTTCAAAGCCTTGGTTTTCTCACATCTAAAGCAGATACTTCCCTTTTCTATAAACACACCAAGGCTGATTCTACATTCATCCTTGCATATGTTGATGACATAATTATTACAGCCAATGATCCTTCCCTAATCAAGGCAGTGATCACCTCTCTATCTTCCTTTTTCTCTTTAAAGGATCTTGGGCCTCTTCATTTCTTCTTGGGAATCCAGGTCACCCACACTTCTTCTGGTTTGTTCTTGGATCAATCTAAGTATATAAATGACCTTCTTGATAGAGCTGGCATGAAGGGGGCCAAAGGCATAAGCACACCCATGGTAAGTCATCCACCTCTATCAAAAACTGATGGGCAGCCTTTGCAGAATGGCCAACTCTACAGGCAAATAGTTGGGGCATTGCAGTATGTCACCCTCACTAGGCCTGATGTTGCTTTCAGTGTAAATAAGGTGTGTCAATTCATGCACTCACCTCTTGATAAACACTGGAAGGCAGTAAAAAGGATCCTAAGGTATCTAGCAGAAACAAAAGAGTATGGTTTAAAACTGAATAGGTGCAGAAATTTCCAAGTCACAGGGTTTTCAGGTGCAGATTGGGGATCAGATGTAGATGATAGGAGATCTACTAGTGGCATGTGTGTTTACTTAGGAGAGAACTTGATCTTCTGGTCATCAAAGAAACAATCTTTAGTTTCAAGATCCACTACAGAGACAGAATACAGAAGTGCAATCCAAGTTACATGTGAGATCATGTGGATTCAGTCTTTGTTGATGGAATTGAAGGTGAAATTCCCAAGTCCCAGCACCATATGGATTGATAATAGAGGGGCTGTTTGTTTAGCTGGAAATCCAGTGAACCATTCCAGAACAAAGCACCTATAATTAGAATTACATTTCATAAGGGAAAAGATAGAAACATGAGTTGTAAGTGTTAAACACATCCCTGCCACAGAACAAGTGGCAGACATCTTCACTAAAGCTCTCACTGGACAATTCTATGCTTGGTTGAGAAATAGATTGACAATCACAGAAAAATCGAGCATAGAATTGAAGGGGGCTATTAGAAGAGCTCACCACTCAAGCCACATCATCAGTGACATGCCAAGCAAGCATGCAGACGTGGAAAGCAAAAGGAAAAGCAGTGCATGTGAAGACAAGACAAAATGCAGCATAGCTAGCCTGCAAAACCCTAAAGCTAACCTAGTGGACACGGTTGATCCACGTGTCCCTCATATCCCAACATGCCTCAGCTCAACCATCATATAAATAGAATGTATAGGGATTGCAGCAGCCATGATGAGTCTTGTGTAAGCATTATTCAGAGAAAGAAATCAGATTTGCATTGAACAATGAGAAAGAAATTAATACAGCTTTCTTCATTTGATGTTATGAGCATGTCTCCTTTATGCAAGCTTTTGTTTGTTTTCTATTAGACTCAAATTACTAAGACTTGAATTTTATATATATATATATATATAATTTCTACAATTGGTTCGTTAAAACTCAATTTTGACTCGTTAATATTGATAAACAAGCCAAGCTCGAGCTAGATTATAAGCTTGTTAAGTTAAGGAGCGAGCTCTCCTCGTTAAGGGCTCGAGCTCGAGCAATATAAGTTCAAGCTCAACTTGACTCAGACTCGTTTCGTTTACACCTTGATTAGGTTTGCTTGATAACAACCTTATGGCTTACCGGAGTTAGACATATCTAATAGTTACACAATATATATATCAATAATTATATAATTAGTCCATTTTTTATAATTAAGTATGAAATATAAAATTTGTAAAACAAAATTAGAGAAATTCACAATTCGCCTAGCTCTCACTATTATAAACAGAGTCTGCGTTTTCATTTCGTTTTGAACAGTATAACAAACACTCCCTTCTTCAATGTCTCTTCTTCATCCTCTTCACACACTCGCGCACACAAGCTTCTCCACCATTTCTGGCACTCGCGGTGCATCTTGAAAAGCTCATGGTTTGGTAACATAAATCAAACCCACTTGAATGCTGTCGTTGAAAAATAAAAAGATCGGTTCTTTTTTGACTCCTTGAGCCGCAAGAACATGTGAGATGACGAAATTAAATTATTAATGTGTTCCTATTTTTTTTTTTCGATAATACTCACACACACGCGCGCGGAAAACACCTGCAAGAGGCAATTTTCTTTGCAGAAATTGTTGTCTATCAGATCTATTTTATCTGTTACATTCGTCCTACTAGCTTCTACCTGGCTCTCTCTCACTCTCTCTGTGTTGATTTTTTTTTTTTACCCCATTTTTGTTGCTTCGTTTTCATGACCCGAGCTTCATAAATCATTCATATTGAATGTGTATAACTTAATTTGGTTGTGTTTGATTATTTTATCTTGATGGGTTTTTTCTGTTTTCCGCAGTATGTTAAATGTTTGAAGAAATGCGCGCAAGTTTCGTTTATTCCTTCAGGGCTCTGTGTGTTCCTAAATGCTGACTCGAAAAGAAACCAGCGGGGAAAACAGAAACTAAGTCATTTGGTTTCTGGTTCTAGTTTACCCATTTTGTTTGTTTCAGTTGAAAAAAAAAACTGCTTGTAGCTTTTCGAATGGGAAGTGCTGGTGATGAGCCCTTTAAGGGCATCGATGGGTTGATTGGCGGGTTGGTTTGGGTCCGAAGGAGAAACGGTTCGTGGTGGCCGGGCCGGATTCTCAGCCCGGACGAACTTCCCGAGGGTTGTCTGCCTGCACTAAGATCAGGGACTCCTGTGAAGCTCCTTGGTAGAGAGGATGCTAGTGTGTGAGTAATATTTTTTCATTTCATTTATTTCCTTTTGTTTGCAAGCTCTGAGCATGGAGATGTTGATAACTTGTGCCTCGAAATCGTACAAGTGCCTCATAATTGTGATGGAAAATTTGATTTTTTTTCTAAGGGGCCCATTTTTTGTGTTGGAGTTGATACTCTTGTTGTTGAATTTAATGAATTTAGTTTTTGAGTGGATTGTAAAAGAAAATGCTGCCCTTGCTTGGTTTTAAGATGTGTGGGGAAAATGTATGGGAGAATATGTAAATTTCGTTCTGGTGTTTGAAATTGTTGCCCCATAGTATTTTGAAAAAAACTCTTTCAGGGACTGGTACAATCTCGAGAAGTCAAAACGGGTGAAAGCTTTCCGCTGTGGAGAATACAATGACTGCATAGAGAAGGCAAAGGCATCCTCAACACATCTCCCTCGAAAAGCAGTCAAATATGCCCGACGAGAGCAAGCCATTATTCATGCACTCGAGCTAGAGAGCGCTTGTCTTGGTAAAGACTTCCCAAATGTACCCACCCGAGAAGATTTTAACAACAATTCAAGGGACTCAGCTCCTGAATTATCCCAATCTGGAGTCTCGTTCGAGGAGCCCAAAAAGTGTTTGGACGAAAAAATTAAGGAAGAGTGTAAATCGAGAAGGACCCCGAATGACTCAGAGGATGAAGGGTTTGAAGGGGCGAAAAAGCGTATGAGGGGGCTTGGGGACTTGGGCATGGGCCCAGGAAAGAAGAAGAGGGCCCGAGTGGGGCCCGCACACGAGTTCTTGAAAAAGAAGAACAGGCGTAGAACTCTGTCGAAAGTATTGGAGTGTACGCCGATGGTCTGTGTGCCCGTCTTGTGCGAACAGCTGTCGAAAGTAGTCGGGCCCGAATCAAACGTGTCCATTAATAAGATGAACAATAATAGTAATCCAGATAGCACAGCCACTGGAGGAGTCTCGTGTGAAAATGAAATTTCGAGTGTGGTTGGTGTTTGTGAGAACGTGTCTTGCGGGGGATTGTTTGATGTGCCTTTAGTTACTGAAGAAAAGCAGCAATCTTCAGGTATGCTTCGAATCTGGTTGTGTTTATACATGAGGTGATGACTTTTGGTAGTATTTGGTTTGCATGCATTATAGTCATGGGAGTTTCAACGGGGAATCTCTAGTTCAGTAGGCATACACATGATAGATATCGTGAATTTTTCGCAAATGTTTGAATTTAAAAAATTGAGTGTTGTATTTCAGAGTTACGAATCCCCCCCTTCATATATGTTCCTTACTAACAAACTTCAGAAAGATTATTGGTTAAGCAAATACAATTCTTAAGCGGATCGATTATTTGTTATTCAGAAAGACAACTAAACTTCTATGCTTTATTAGGGGAAATTTCGTGTAATCGACTTATCCATGTGGTTTTTTAGTTATTACGACATACATTTTCGTAGTTCACCTTTTATATTTAATGGTTTTGATATACATTTTGGTTGTGGCTACATACCTGTGGTTCATCAGTTGATGTTGATCTTGCAAGAAGCACATGAGAATAATGATAGAACTTACTCGTAAACCTTTCTCTTTCTGGGTCTTCTGCAAATCCGGAACTTTGCCATTTACTGTAAAGTTAGATGCTCTGGTATTTGCCTTAGCTTCTTCTGCTTTAGATCATTATGAAGTATGACCCAAGGGCTCTCATTACACCACTTAGCTTCTTCTGCTTTAGATCATTATGAAGTATAACCCAAGGACTCTCATTACACCACATCGATTAACTACGGTTTAATTACATAAACCTACCTGAGGTTTATTTAGCGTTACTACCTCTAGTTAATCTATATGTTAAGCAAATATAAATTTCAACACAGTGTTGGAAAGTTATTCATTTATTTTTATTTTTATTTTTTTCTTTTTAGCCTCCACCGCCTCCGACTGGCAGTTGAAGGGCAAGCGCAACTCCCGGCCGAGAAAAACCGAAGTCACCGACGAGCAGCAGCCAGATGAGGCACCCACGGTGGGGCCCACCCGTGAATTACGGGCCGACCTAAAGTATGGCCCATTTGGCCCAAAGAAGATCATGCAGCAATCCCTTTACGACGTGAAAGTGGAGGTTCAGAATGGGTGCGCCCGGACTCAACACGTCCCGTATATCTCGCTCACGAGCAGACTCAACGGGCGGGCCGTGACAGGCCATCATATCTCGGTCGAGACCTTGGCGGACGGGCTTTGCGACGATTTGCTGCACGAATGGCCACATAAGAACAGATCTAAGTCAAGACCGAATAGAAATGGGCCCATAAACGGGCTTCTGTCCAAGAAAACTAGGAAGCTGTCCTCATTAATGGGCCATGACGAGCACGAGCAGAAGCACGTGTTAGAGAAGCTCAATGTCCCAGCCGTAGCTTGTGTACCGTTGAAAGTGGTTTTCAGTAGGATAAATGCGGCTCTCAGTGGTGCGGTTCAGCCCGCACCTCATCGTGTGATGGGAACAAACGGCACGTGAGCCCCCAAAAAACGAGTCTTTTGTTATTCTGGGAAAATTTTCAAATACATGAAATGATGGTAAAAAGTAGAAATCTTTTGTAGTGAGTGATGTGTAGTGTGTACAACTGTTGCGGGCTTTCTAAGGGCCCGTTCGGCATTGGCATGTTTTGTGTATATACTGTAGACTTTGTTTAAGCTGTTGTTATGAGGTTGAGAGTTGGGGTTGTACTTTTTGCAGACTTTTTTTTTTAGAATAATGGGATTTATGATTTTTGCATGTTTGGATGTTGTTTTGTTTTGAGGCTTTTCTTTGATTGTCTTTTGTTTTTGGCCCTCAAATTTACTAATTTGACTTCCTTAAATATAAGAAGATGTTAAGGTCCAATTACATAATTATTTCTTCGGTTTAACCGTTAGATCAACTATCTTTGACAGTTACAAACTTTAACGGAATTATTCCGTAACAAGACCTTAGCATTTCCCTTAAATTTAAATTGCCCAACAGGGATTGGCTCAAGCGATAAACAGCTTGATGTTGCTTAAGCAAGGTCTCGGGTTCGAGTCCTTGTGGATGCAGAAAACCCTTGTTGGGAGACTCACCCACCACTGCCAGATGTGCGACCCGGGTCGACTAACGGATTAGTCAGGGCATAACTCCGAATATCGTAGCTGGCTACAAAAAAAAAAAATTGCCCAAAACAAAACATTTGCAATGAAATTATTGGCGGCTAAAAGGGTGGGTGGACTCGCGGGCCTAACAAAGTCAAACCAATGACCCAAACATGAAGGGTACTATTGTCATTGAACAACTTTTAGGGTTTAACTTCACTTCGACTTTATTTGGCCACCTCCATCTTCAGATCTATTTTCCACTCTTCAAGCCGCAGAGCAAAACCCTAAATCCCAATTTTCTTCTAAGGTAAAGCCCTAACATTCCTATAATCCCAATTTGTTTCCTCTTTGATCTGCGTTGCTTTTCTTATCATATTCGTGGTTTTAATGCAGGATTTTTGTCCGTGTAAGAAATGGCGACTGTTCCTGGGCAGCTGATATGGGAGATTGTTAGGAAGAACAATTCCTTTCTGGTGAAGCAGTTTGGTAATGGGACTGCCAGCGTTAAGTTCAGCAAGGA
>CACSLK010020742.1:9084888-9101175 GCA_902706635.1 Striga hermonthica | reverse complement strand
TTTTTTTTTTTTGTTTTTACGTTAATTATGATACATATGAAAGTGTAATTTAAATATATTTGATATTATAAATGTCTTGTTAATAATAATACACGCAATTTAAATATATTTAATTTCATATTTATTTTTTGTTAATATTTAAATAATACATAAATATTTGTGTTTTACTTTATAAATATCTACGTAAAAATAATTACAAGTACAATGTCCTTATAAGTAATTTTACATGTTAACAGCTAAATAAAAATAACTAATTTTACCGAACACTCTTTTACAAACTGCTAACACAATCAACTGGTCAATACAGCTAACACAATCGACTGGTCAAAATAGCTAATGCAATCCGCTAACAGCTAACCGTTGATTACCAAACAAAACATTTGTACCGGTTTTTATGTCATCGCTTAATTATTTGAGCCAAAAAAATATTGAATAAATATGAGATAACTGTTGTGTTATAAAATATATAAAGTTCTTTATGGGTGGGAATAATATTTGGATGGATTGAATTTAAATCAAAAAAGGCTGTAGAATTTTTATTTCATTAAATAAGACATAGAGGGCCGCAGCCCACTATGGTCATGTTGATATGCGAAATTGTCAACAAAAACACGGGGTATTTGGGAAATTGTTTGAATATTGAATTGTAGTGATTTTTTTTAAATATTTTGGTGATTTTTCTTATGAATAAGATAAAAAAAGATGACCCTCTGTTGAAGAAATTAAGATCATAAGAGAGCGAGAGAAAAATGAGGCACCACCTATGTTTTGATATAGAAAAGAAAAGTGCAAGCCCCTCAAACCTCCCGATGATGTCCATCATCGGGGGATATTTATATACATTTTTCTCGGTCCGTTATTATTACAAGTGGTGTCTATTTTTGGGCCTTAAAAGTAAGATAAATAAAACAATTGATTTAATACATATTCACGTATAATATTTTAATAGGCAAGGCCAAATAAAATATCAACAAGTCATTAAGGTGGACAAATTTTAACCTTGTCTCAATCTTTGATCCATCATTTAGGTTCATTCATTGCAAGTGTCTCAGAGAAGTGGGCATATGCGAGGCGTCTAGCTCGAGCAAGCTACTCCAAGTGTCAGGGACGGAGCCATCCTTGTACTAGCGTGGGCTCCAGCCCCATGTCAATAAAAAAAAATTGTTCATTTTTTTTTTTTTAGAATTTTATAAATAGGTGTAATTTTTTATTTAGCTTCATTTAATTTCAGGTTTGATACTTCAAGATTCAAGTCGAATTTATTCATCTGACAACAATGGTAGATAAGTGATGATCGTAGTGAGAGAAAATAATACTATCATTTATTTTCAAATGACAATTGTTCTCTTACTAGATTTTTACCAATTGATTTATAATGTGGTTCGACACTTTCTTGCCTTTTAAAATCTTAGTGGTTGACTTGACAAATACAAATGAGTTGGGTAATCAAGTTTGACACAAACTTCTCACGCAGGTTATTTTATTGGGTTTGTCTCATTGCACAGTATGTTAAACATTTACGTTCGGTTTTTGTTGAATTCGTCTTCAATATTTAATTTGTCCTCATTTCTTTAAAAAAAAAACTTGTGCAAAGTTGATTGCAAACATTTTTTACTCTAGTTATTTGATCGACAAGTTTGATTAACTATTTGATTTTAGTTTGTTTAAATGTATAAACCTGTCGAGATTGAGCTTTTACAATTCGAACTTAAATATGTTAACATATAATTTATAATCATGACCAAAGCCGAAATATGTTAACAGATAGAGCTTTTAATTTGGCCCGCAGCTCGCGGGCCAACCCGCCCCATCCCGCAAAAAGGACTGAGTGGGCCGGGATTTTCTAGGCCCGCTAGAGAGCGGGCCTAGTTAATTATAATAAAAAAAAAATTAAAATTAAATACTAAAGACCAAACCCTCGATTCGCAGGCAATTTCCTCCTCTCATGTTCATATTTTCATTCGTCAATTCCCATCTCCGCACAAATCTCAATTGCTCTAATTTAACACAAATCGCTCCTGCTCGCGCGTCGCCCGCTGTGCTCCGCCGTCGGAACCTCGGCCGCGAGCTTGCCGTGAGACCTCAGCCCTCGTCGGAGGTCCTCGACGTCCGCCCTCCACCTTCGGTCTCGGCCGTGAGTTTCCTTGGTATTTTTATTTTGTATCTTTCGTCAAATTTTTTTTTTTTCTTATTCGGTGAATGGTGAATTGGTGGTGTTATGCGACTCGGTTACATTTTTTGGGGCAACTTTTGTTCTCACCAATTTTGCTGAAAATAATCAGCCTTTTGTTAAAAAAAAATAAGAAAAAATTGGCGGGCCTGGCCTTCCAAACCCGCGGCCCGAGGTGGGGGCGGGTTGGGCCAGCATTTTGTCTTGGCGGGCCAGCCCGCCCCGCCCCACCCCGCCAATTAGCGGGTTTTGGCGGGCTACTTCGGTTTCGATTTTTCAAGTGTTATGATTTACTTGTACTACTAAACAGCAATTAGTTGAACAAATCATGGTTACATTTTCATAAATTTTAGAACATTTGAGGTCATATCATGATTTGCGATTTTATTTATGGTTCCATTTTATTTTATTTTACATTTTAGTGCACCCCGATTTACTTTTCAGTCCCAATCACAATAACTCTTCCAGCAATGGCAACAACGCCGATGATCCCACCTGCCGCCGGCGCAAATCCGGCCATGGACGGCATCACGCCTCCAGCACCAGCTCCACCGCCTCCCGGAACTGACATGACTGGAATCAGCTTCCGGGACCAGCTATGGCTAAACACATATCCACTCGATCGAAACCTAGTTTTCGATTATTTTGCCTTGTCTCCGTTTTACGATTACTCGTGTAATAATGAGCAGCTTCGCCTCCGCGCTATTCACCCCCTCGATATATCACAGCTTTCGTAAGTTTGTGACTTTTGTGCGTATATTCGCAATTGTACTCTTTCTCAGCAAATTTGATTATTATTTTGTTTTTTCTTCTCAATCTCAATGGCGTAATCTGTTAGTTAAGCAATGGTTTGTGTTGCATAAATTTTTCTTGTATAATGACAAGAAATTGTGTTAAATATTGTTTTTTGAAATAATTCTGTTAGTTTTAGCTTTTGATTGTATAATTGAGCCCAGTTACTGGAAATGGAGCATTTATCTTTTTAAATTATTTATGCGTTGCTTGCTTATGAAAGGTGGAATTTTGCTAAAATTAAGTTTGTGTACATATATGATCTGTCGAATTGAAATATGATGGATATGTAATGAGTTACTATATGTCCATGAAGGAAGATGACCGGAACAGAGTATATGTTGAGTGAAGTGTTGGAGCCGCATCTGTTTGTCTTTAGGAAGCAAAAGAGGGACGGCCCTGAGAAAGTGACACCCACGCTAACTTATTACATTTTGGATGGATCAATATACCAAGCGCCTCAGCTTTGCAATGTGTTTGCATCTCGAGTTGTTAGTGCGCCTTCACCCTCTTCTGTGTGTGTGTGTGCGTGTTTTGCTTTTCTTTTTTGTAATTGATGGTAATATCTGGCTCCTACCTCCACAGTTTTGCATCTATGTGGTTGTATTGTGTTTGGATGATTTCTTGGTGATTGAGGTTCATACGGTTTGTTTTTGAATGTTTGCATCTTAGGTGCAATTGCTGCAAGTTGGCTTATTGTTTACCGTGTGGTGTGATTTAGTTTCTCTAACATTCTTCATTTCCTTGAGTCCTATATGTAGTTTGTAGTCTGATTACCACTGTTCACTTATTAGGGTTTTAATTTCATAGGATATCGAATTATTTGTTTTTTGGCTAATACTGAATTGTTCGGTCTGCTTACTTTTTCTGGTGACATTTGCTAATTTATAATTTATGAAAAATGTGATTATACGAAGGATTGAGAATACGGGATAATTTACTTTTCTTAGTTTAGGATAAGTATTATGATGGAACTGATTTATTATCCCTTTCTTGGCAGACTCTAGATGGTATGTGTAACACTGAAAAGTCCTGCAATTGCTTGTTTAATGGGAACCTTCTTGCTTTTTTTTGTCAGGGACGTGCTCTGTACCATATATCAAAGTCTTTTAATACTGCAGCATCAAAGTTGGAGAAAATTGGATATGGTATTTTTCTTCACTTCATAAGAAATACAAGTGGTGATGCAAAGTGAATCTACCATTGTGCCTCAAAATTTTAGTGAAATACCGCCTTTAATCTTTTAATCAAGAGCATTGGTTGAGTTTGATAGCCAATAGCATAAATAAGTTCTTTTATTTTCTGAAAATCGTCCAGTTATTTCTTGCTCAAGCTTCATGCATTGCATCTATTATTACTTAATACAATAATGCATATATTGTATAAATGACAGTTGATTCTGAAAACGAGAGTAAATCCTCTGAAACCAAAGCTGCCAAAGAGACCATTGACATTAAGGAAATTAAGCGGCTGGACCATATTCTTGCATCACTCCAACGCAAGGTATGCCATATTTTTGCTTCTCTCAAACTGCCAATCAGTCCAATCCTTATATATCTGCCATGTCATGTTCTAGAAAGGTAGTCATGAAGGACAGTAAAGGGACTAAGAAATTTTGACGCTACTCTTAACATGAATATACTAAATGGTGAACTGAATAAGACTTGTTTTTCCTGGGACTGTAAAACTAGTCATGAAGTACAGTGCATAAGACTTTTTTTTTTCTTTTCTGGGCAAATACTCCTTTGATTTGGCCAGAACTGAATAATAGTAATAAATAAATTAATAAAATAGACCATTTCCTGAATTATAGACCATGTCAGGTATATTCATGTGGAAAGAATAACCGAGCTTTTACTTCTCACATCTGGAATCTTTGGATAGAGACTCTCTTGATATCACTTGGCTTCAATTCAATTTCTTCTTTGCCACCACGGAAGTTGGAATTTGTGTGGATCAATGTTTCTTTTAAAAGTTGTTGAGGAAAATTTCCCTTAACTCTAGCTTAATTTTGTTAGGAGAAAATTTGCAATTTTATGTGTTGTATGTTTCACTATCCTAATTCTTTCGTCCCCTTACAACAAGGTCCCCGAGCATACATAAGGGGCGAAATTGCAACCTTTTTGCAAATTCGGAAGGGACCTTGTTGTTGCGAGAAGGACCTTTTTATAACCTTATTTATTGCAAATTTAAGGGACGAAATTCAAAACAGCAATTCGAAGGGGACCAAAAAGTTGTAGCTCATAATGTATAAGACTAACATTGCAATTTTTTCTTCAAATAGTGCCCTATTTATCTTTCAATATTATGATTGTGAGGGAGTACTTGTAGTAGTTTTGAAAAACCCCCGAAGTTTTTTTCAATTATGTTAGTTTCGATATTTTTTCACAGCTGCCGCCAGCCCCACCGCCGCCTCCTTTTCCGGATGGCTATGCCCCTCCGACTGCCGAAGCGGATAAAAGCTCCGACACCCAACAAACAGAGGCCTTGCCGCCTGTGGACCCAATCATCGATCAAGGCCCACCGAAAAGAATGAAATTTTGACCTTTAGACTGTTTGATTCTACAAGCAAAAAACTTCACGAGTTCTTGGAAAATTAATTTGTTAGCGAATTATAAGAGTTGTGTATGCTTGTTTTCTCCATCCGGTATTTTGTATGTTGCTCCCGACTCTTTGGAACTGTAGTGTGTCCTTCGTTAATGTTTGATCTGCAGGGGTGATTATGTTGTTATAATGTATGTTATGAAAAAAAATATTCAAATTGTGTTTACTGGAATATTTCAAATAGTGATCTTCAAGATTTTGTATGTTGAAAATTGAGGGTATTGTTGGATTGGTAGAGCCGAAAGTTTCACAATGCATATGATTTCAAAATTCCACTCGAATTGAACTTTGCATACCTCTAATAAGATGCAAAATTATCTAACACTTTGATGTATAAAATTTATATATAAAATATTTATTTTTGTTACTTTTATGTTCATTTATATAATAAAAAAATAATTTAAAAATTTTTAGAAATAATTATTTGATTCAACAATTAACCAAAACCTTTAAAATTTTTTTCCTACTTTTGTGTAGTGTAGATAAAGCATTTTCAGAGTTTTCCCGCATAAACCCTCCACAAGAAAGAAACCCTAATCCCCCAATTTGAGCTTACACTCAACCAGGTACTTTCTCCCCGTCCGATGCTACAAGCTCCGGACATGCGTGCCTTCCGATCGCCTTACCTCCGAACCCTCACCGCCCAAGCCGTCACCTGCTGCAAAGCTCGTAACTACCCCCAGCAGCCCAAGAAATTCCACTCCACTCTCAACCGCCGGCTCCCCTCCTCCCCCACGGCCGCCGATGAAACCACCGCGTCCGTCTGGTCGGCCTTTCCGGGCTCGACGCGGACGCCGCCGTCTGACCCGACTTCCCGGCAGACCCCTGCCGTTGAAACAGTCTACGACCCCACCACAGGCCGCGTGGTCACCAAGAGAGAATCCAGTGGCGCCAGCCAGGAACTCGAACCTGTCAGTCGCTCCTCGAGTATTGAGGTGAGCAGCCGAGTCTACCGAGATGTCGTCGGGAGCAGCAGTGTCAACAGCAGCGTGAGGAAGAAGGGGAAGATTCGAAGCGTCTTTGTCTGTGAGAGCTGTGGGTACTCGGATGGGCAGTGGTGGGGCTCGTGCAGGGAATGTGGGACGACAGGCACCATGAAACGGTACACAGTCGAGAGCGCCCTGGAGAAGAAAGGGACTGGGGCTCCGGTGCCGGAAAACCTGGAAAGGTCGTGGCTGCCAAAGGAGGCGGCTCCTATTCGGTTGTCTGATATGTCTAATCGGATTGAGGAGTCAAATTGGCGTATTCCTTTGTGAGTAGAGATAATTTTCCTTTTATTATACTTTTAGGATATTGGTGTTAGTTTAGTGTAGTTGCACATTGGTTGGATTTTCCATCATTATAGAATGTTGATTATGGTAGATATATTAATTAGTACTTGCTTTATATTCCATTGATTAGGTTACAGATAGTGATATAGTTGTCTAGGGGCTTAATAGGTTTGGTCTCTTATATTGTGAATAGGCACGGAGTATTTGGAGCTGAAGTAGAGAGGGTTCTCGGCGGCGGATTGGTCCCAGGTATTCCATTTTCTTTTCCGATTAGGAGTTCTTTGTAATTACATTTTGAGGTTAATCTAGCAAGCTTATATTGTTATATGGATTTTCTTTACATCATAAATTATGTTTGAATAAGTTCTAAGTGAACGCCATCCATATATTGGGATGATCTTTCAAATGCCACTTTATTTTGATTCTCGGTTTCCCTTACCTTGCTTCATGTTTTCCCTAAGTTTCTCTCCTTATTTAGGTGTACTTTGAAAATTTGACAAGTATTTGTCTCGCAGGTTCTCTAGTGTTAGTGGGTGGAGATCCTGGGGTGGGTAAAAGCACACTATTGTTGCAGGTATTAATATTGTTCATGGTAGTGATGCTTGCTTACTCACTTGATACTGTTTCAATGATACTTGGTAATTTACTTTGTGTATATATTTAACATCAGATATTGTTCATGGTAGTGATGCTTGCTTACTCATATGATACTTTTCAATGATACTTAGTAATTTCCTATGGTATATATTTAACATCAGATTTTACTTCTGAGTGGTAGATTGCTGCATTGATAGGAGAAGGGGATGATGCAGATGTTCCATCTCGAGTTTTATATGTATCTGGGGAAGAGGTATATATTTTGACATTGTAGATGTTGCTTGTAAGACTTGGAAAAATCAAATGTTTATATCTCTAGAGTTTGCAGACATGCTGCCCAACTTTTAAACTGCTGTGGATATATTATATTCCTATTTACCTTCAGCCCAGCATCTTGCAAGTTTTCCCCTATGCTATAATGAAGATATAACATAGCGGACTAGTTCTTTTTATGTTTACAATTAACTTTTTTTTTTTTTTTTCTTTTATTGGTAGAGTGTTGAGCAAATTGCAAATAGAGCTGACCGTCTTCATATCCGGACAGAAGAGCTTTTTCTGCATTCAAATACAGATATTGAGGTAACCCTAGCGCTTACGTATTTCTGAAGATTATAAGTGTCAGTTGTTTCTCCACAAGAAAGAAATGTTTGTTGTCTTGACTTTGTTATGCCACTTCTTCAGTCATGATAATTTTCATTAGGACATGTGTTTTAAAGTAGCGGCAACAGTTTCCTGACCTCAGAATGCTGTTATCAAGCGACCTTAAATCCAAAGAATTTTATGCCATCACATTAGTCGAAATAATCTTAAACAACTATTGGATAAAGAACATGAAATACATTAAAAGAAGATTCTGTAAATCTGTTCTTTGTCCCTGTGAGCTCTTACATAGAGAGTTTTGTTGTAATGCACAAACTCTTTTTACAAGCTTTTTCGCTGTAGTGATACAAAAATGGGAGAAAATGATATTTATAGAATCTATGCAAAGGGTGTAGAACAAGCAGTTGTACTATCAACACCTGTGAAATACGATGAATATACTATGACAGCTCACTTGATCGGTTTGGAAGATGTGACTATGTGAGCTTAATAATAAGCAAAAGTGATTAGAAATATGCTGAAGCCGAATTCATTTTCCATGAAAAGTTTCATGGAGCGAGGAAGTATGAGACTCCAAGCATAAAACATGTCTATCCGTTTTTATTCAAGTCGCTATGCCACAAATGAGTTGTGAAGCAAAATAGAAATATATTGTTCCTTTTTTATCCGGACAAGTTGGTGCAATTATTAGGGTCTTAGCTTTCTTCTGGTTTATCTATTTATCTGAATTGCTAGACAGAGATTCATGCTCCCCGTCTGAGGCTGATTTGTGTGTGACTAACTAAGAGTTTCCTAAGTAGTTCTAAATTTCTTTGTCAGGAAATGGAGGTCTTTTGTTAATGATATAGTTTATTGGTTATAATTTTTGTTGTACATATTTAATTATTTATTTGTCCAGTCGCTGCTTTTCTCAACAGGATATTCTAGAACAGGCTCAGCCTCTCTCCCCAAAGGCTTTAATCATTGATTCCATTCAGACCGTCTATTTAAATGGAGTGACTGGAAGCGCCGGAGGTTCTACGCAGGTTCTGTATTTTCTCTTATTCTAGTTTAACCTCCTAAAAAGTCTTTAATAGGTTCATGAAGATGAAACAGAAGTTGATTCTGTTGTAGTGCTGTTATTAGGAACATTGTTTTCTTTCTGTGTTGATTACTAATTATTTTATTGGTACTGTTAGGAGTAAAGTATGGGGAAAAAGAAAATACGTACGAGTAGGGGTGAACAGCTATGAACTTCTACATCAGACATCTGCCTAGCAAGTATAACTTGCCCAATGGCCAAAGCTATTTCAATATAAAACTCTCCATAATATCATATTGAGAACCCTGTCTTACATACTAAACTATAGCTAATATAAACAGTAAAAAGAAATATAAGGGTTAAGAAAGTAATAACATAAGGATTAAGAAAGCAGTGAAAGTCCATAAGATCAAAAATAGATTCCCTAAAATGAGCATAAAATATTCTAAGATCGATATCCTTCCATTCTTGCATCTCTATCAGGTACATATTTGTTTTGTTTTGTTTTTTTTTTTGTTTTTAATTCCTTTTCTGCATGTGTAGTTATTCATATTCTTACATCACGGTAGGCAATTCGGCATTCAGTATTTTAACTTGTAGACGTTACTGATTTTTAAGATGCATAGGATTATAATTTGTGACTCTTTAAGTCGACATGTGACAGGTGAAAGAATGCACTTCAACATTACTAAGGTTTGCGAAGAAGACGAATATCCCTGTACTTTTGGTGGGTCCAAATTTGAAAAGTAGTTTGAACCCTATTGTTGTTTGTAGTCAAGTTATGTTTGCAGTGTCATAGTGTGATCAATTATCGATGATTCTAATCTTTCTTTTTTTCTCCTCGCTGTAGATTGGGCATGTGACCAAATCTGGAGAAATAGCTGGGCCACGTCTTCTCGAGCACATTGTGGATGTTGTTTTATATATGGAAGTTGGTATCTAATTGGATATTATTGCTCAATCAGTCACTTCTTATTGACTGAATGACTGCCATATTGTTTGGTGATATCTCATAAAATTGTCCCATATATATGTGATCTCATCTTTATTACAGAGATTTCTGAAATCAGTTTCATATTAATTTTGCGTGGATATTGTTTTTGCAAATTGAAACCAACAACAACAACAATAACAACAAAGCCTTTTAGTCCCAAATTGAAATCATAGTTTAGTGTTAATAAGCTGATATGAGCCTTTAGTCTGGACATTGAAACCATCTAAATTTAATGTTAATAACCATAGCAGTTTCCTTGTCCATTAATCTGGACATTCTTAAGCTGATATGAGCCTTTAGTTTAGTGCTTTTCTTCCGGGCATCCATGTAGCATATAATCAATTGGCTTACACCAAATTTCCAATCATATTGTTGATGTAAGTATATTAGAGGTAATTGCTCGTAGATCATAAAATGTATCAATTTTGTATAGAACTGGTTCCTTTCTGTCCACCATGCAGAATTATTTGGAGTTAATATATGTGTGTGATGTCCTTTATTTACGGTATACTAATGCCACTGATCATGAATAATGTCAGGGGGAGAAACTTTCATCTCATCGATTGCTTCGATCAGTGAAGAATCGGTTCGGCTCCACGGATGAGGTATTCTATTTTAGTCGCCCCTCGATTAGGGGGCCATCATTATTAGCTCCCATATTAATTCAGACGTAAAGTACGAGTTGTGAATATTATATTTTGTAGGTTCTTAATGGTGATTATCATGAGGGTTTCTATATGTGATGGTGTACTAGTGCTTTCTTAATAAATCTCAGGATGTAACCAAACAACACAAATATAAAATAACTATCGTGAACCAATGCCAAAAGCATGACAAATCGGAAAGTTGCTAACAATGATCTCTTGGATTGAATCTTGAGTCTTACTAGAATGTTAAGAACAATGTTTGACTTTATGACTTTTGGTATAGCGATCTTTAGCTGCATGTTAGTTCTTAATTTCTTTCATCTTTATCTTAACAAGGTATCAGTATTTATTTTTTATTTCCTGATTTATTATTTTCAGCTTGGTGTTTTCAAAATGTCGGAGTCAGGATTGCAAGGAGTTTCTAATCCAAGCGAGATGTTCTTAGGTGAGCAGCGCTCTAATTCAGATTATCTGGCCGGGTTGGCTGTGGCTGTGGTTATGGATGGATCACGAGCATTTCTCATTGAAGTTCAGGTACCCTTTTTCATCTAGTTATGTTGTCTCAAAGTTAGATATCAAATGTTCATGGACGTCCTGTGGTCTTTTTACTCGATCTGCTCATTTACGTATTGAATGTCGTGCACCTGAAATTGAGTAACTTAGAGTTAACCGGTTTAGTATATATGCTTGTAACTGTACATAAAATCTATTAAAATTGAGTTTTTCTTTTAGTTTTAGATTTCTTGTTTTAATTTTCCTGTAGGCACTGTGTGTGGCTGGCTCATCTGCCTTGAGGCAGTGGAATGGTATTCAAGGTAGCAGAGCTGATATGATTATTTCTGTGAGTGATTCTACTCATTTTCTATAACTTACTTAATGCTGGTGAGTCGAGCTGTGTATGCTGTGATTCAGTTGCTTTGAGGGGAATTGGTTTTGCAGAAGAAAGATGAAAAGATAAAATGTAAAGCTTTTTTAGATCATGCATGATGTTTTTAAGAACAATATTTTTCTACCACACTTTCAATATCTCTAATAACTCAAACAGAATTTCTTTTGGGATATGATCTCTCCACATTCCTTTCTACAGGTTATTACGAAGCAAGCGGGTCTTAAGCTACAGGATAATGTAATTATGTACATACAATTTTTTTAATTTCAGTTGTTTTGTTTACATTCTAATGTTCATGTTGTCTGTTCTGTTTTTCTTTTTTATTTTCATTTATTTTTTCCCCCCGATTTAGTTGGCAACCAAATCAAACTTAATATCCGTCGAATCAAACAAGCTCAGAGTACTATTTGTGTACTTGAATCGGAAAACAATTAGTAGTAATTAAATGTCATGCAACTGCAAATTTACCTTTATTTTTGCATTTAAAAANNNAAAAAAAAAAAAAAAACACAAATACCAACATGTAGCTTTAATTAGTGGGCATGCTGGGATAATAGCCAAAAATGAAAAAAAAAAATACAAAAAAAGAACCAATAAATATCTGACTGATTGTTCTGTTCTGCCATACCTTTGAATCTTGAATCCTATTCTCCCTGCTGGAAAATGTTTATCTTATATCCTATTGTCGAAATTTCCATTTTCTTGATTTGTAGGCCATTTTTCTTAACGTTGTCAGTGGGTTTAGCCTGACCGAGACGGCTGGAGATCTAGCTATAGCAGCTGCAATTTGTAGCAGGCATGGCGATTTTCCCTTTTCTTGAGCTGGTCATATATTGCACGGTGTAAATGCAGATATTTGCATCATAATATTCCAATATAGGCATCTTTCTGACAAGTTTCTTGATTAGATTACTTGATGCAGCTAAGCTAGAAAAATGAGTAATTTTCATTCTTTTCAGCTTCTTGGAATTCCCCATACCCTATGGCATAGCATTCATTGCAGAAATTGATCTTAGTGGTGAACTTCGCATGGTATGTAATTGTCTGAATCCTTTCCTAAACGCAACAAATGCACGTTTAAACCCCTTTATTTTTGCTTGATTTTTTTTTTAAAAAAAAATTTATTTGAACACTTCTTTTTTTCATTTCTTTTTCTCTCGCTTATTATAGGTGCCTCAAATGGAAAAACGAGTGAACACACTTGCGAAGCTGGGATACAAGAAGTGTATTGTCCCAAAATATGCAGAGAATTTGTTCAGTGGTGTGAATCTTCAAGGTATGGAGATTTTGGGATGTGTTAATTTGAAGCAGATGATTAACACTGTTTTCAGGAGGTTATGAGGAGATCCAAAAAGACGACACACCATTATTGTAATTACATCTTAGTCCCTCAAAAGTTCTCTAAATCTTTTTGTATCCATAAACTTGTCCTCATGTAATACGCCGGGTTTTCTTCGTCTGGTTGAACCCAATGGGTTCGTTTGGTGTTTTGGGGCAATGTAGAATGTAAGTTCTCATTTTGTACACTCTTTCACAAGGTAAATTTCATATTTCAGGTCAAAATTAAATCAAAGAGACTTATGCATGTTATAGAAGTCTCGGTTGACGCCCGCATGTTGTTTAGTCCACAACTGCAACGAACCGGAAAATTTGAAAATTTGAAATTTCTACGATGCTCTAACTAATTCGTACTGCATCATAAAAAGTCAAACAAAAATTTTCATCACGAAGTCTAAGATATAATATAACTGAATTGCATAGATCTGCATGGTTCGGCTTGATTTTTGTATGAATTTGGGTTCAATTTATGCGAAACGACATGAAAGGGAAAAAACTGAGCTTGTGAAGAGAAAAATATAAATCGCTAGACACCAAATATAAAGATTAAACTAAAACTTTTGCACGCTAAAATAACCAAATCAAACAACATTGAATTATACAACTCGGCTCACTACAACATTGAATGAAACATTCTATGAATTTTTCTGTTTTGGCTCGATTTTCTCGATACCAAGTACTCAATACAATGATCGATGTATGGGTGTGTAATGATAATTGATATTCAATGATAAGAAGTTGATCGATCGATACAATGTCTACGGGGTCGGTTAGCACTAGTGGCCCACAAGGTGGTCCACGGGCGGCCCAGAATACCGGGATCGAGGTGGCAACCTGTGACATCACTATTGGCTCCACGTGACATCATCATGGTTAGTTCTCATTCATGGAAAAATGGACCCATCAAATTCGGGCAGCCATGGCTTATGGTCGAGCCCCCACTTGGCCACCTCTCAAGTTTTCCCTTTTCCCTCACTATTTATACCCCAAATACACTCTTTCACCCAAACAAACTCACGAACGCCTCTAGTGCGACTGTGCGAGGAGCATTTTTGTTCGCGATACAAAGAGGATAAAGAAGAAGTAGAAGAAAAAGAGTCACCGCCGGCAACCATGTCGTGGCAGTCGTACGTCGACGATCACCTGATGTGTGAGGTCGAAGGCGTTCATCTCGCCGCCGCCGCCATCATCGGCATCGACGGCAACGTCTGGGCTCAGAGCGCTTCCTTCCCAAGGGTTTGATCTCTGCCCTGTCTCCTTTTGTTTTTGTTATCGCCATTTGATCCGATTTGATCTATGGATTTCACGTAAATTTCTAAAGATTTTTTTTTTTTCCTGAGATTTGGGGTTTGTTCGTGTGATGGAGTCGTTTTTCTAATCTAACAATGATATTGATTCATTTAAGCATCGTTGACGACGATGATGACAACATTTTACATAATTGTCATTCTTTGATTCAACTTTGGATGTGGCTTTTGGAATAAGTGATGACACACCGTTGGATTCATCTTTAGTTGTACTTTGTTTATATCATGTTCTTGAGTGAAGTTTGATTTTCAAAATCCTGGGAATTTCTATTTGATTTTGTGCTCCTTGTGTGATTGCTTCACAATTTCTCTCTCTCTCTCTCTCTCTCTCTCTCTCTCTCTCTGTGTGTGTGTGTGTGTGTGTGTTTGTGTTTATCTTCGAATTTTGTCTATCAATATCTTCCATTGATAGATTTATGAGTTGTGCTTATAAATGCCCGTATACTACTCATGTATCATGATGAAACATATCCTTGTGTTCTCAGTGTTTGATGAATTTACACATTATGCAGTTCACTCCGCAAGAGATTGCTAACATTGTGAAGGATTTTGACGAACCCGGATTCCTTGCTCCAACTGGATTATTCCTTGGAAGCACAAAATATATGGTTATCCAAGGAGAACCCGGTTCCGTAATTCGTGGAAAGAAGGTGAACTTACTATTACACCTCTCTTTTTCAAGATTGGACATCACACATATTATCTAACTCTATTGCATAGGTATGATAAAATAAAAAAATAGGTTACATCCACAATTGCCTAAAGTATTCGATGTTATTATGCTATGTGTATTACTAGGTGCCTTAAATAATTCTTGATGAAGAATATGAGTACTGTTCTCAGTGGTATGTGTGAAGCGTTATACAGACAATTCGTAGTATCTTTTGACCTTGCGATCATCAATAATCTCGTGAACTTCTTATATTTTTCAGTTAACATTAGCTCTGGTAACTTTTGAAGATTTTTGAATTATATGCTTTGTGCTTTTCCTCTGTATTGCACTGCACTACTTTCTTCTTAACCTGAGAAATCATTATATTTTTCGGGTGATGGAATTAATGATAGAACTTTCTATTGTGTATTAGCTGGCCATGTTCAAACCAATTTTATCTGTATCCTAAACAAAACAGCTGGGATAAGTCGACAATGTCAAATGCTTTTCCTTTTTGGATTGGGTGTAAAGTGTACGGCATTTGGATAACTTTATCATAGCCACTTTGAGGTTTTTGAGAATATTACATGAGCCCTTTGGTGAAAAGGTCCGATAACAAACATTGAAAGATTGTGATTATCTTCAGATGTATAATTTATAATATCAGAATGTGATTAGCACTTTTGCAACTTCATATCTCCGAATTTCTCGCTTTAAACTTCACTTCTGCTTTAAACATTTGTGTTATATTTTCGTTGTTTGTTGAAACAAAGTATTTTCATCCTTCTTTCGTTTTTTCTATTTTTATTCTTTTTCCCCCATTGCAGGCTTCTGGAGGTGTAACTGTTAAGAAAACAGGCCAAGCTCTCATTTTTGGCATCTATGAAGAACCAATGACACCCGGCCAGTGTAATATGGTCGTCGAGAAGATGGGGGACTACCTTATTGACCAGGGCCTCTAGATTTTACATTCTTTGATTAATTTGTGTTATTTTATGTTCATTCTTTTTTTAATATTTTGGTTCTTTTGGTTTGAGTTTGATTTCGAACGCTGTCGTGAGAAGATGATATCAATGATTTCTTCCTAATTAGTAAAGCTGTTTCTCATGAGACTGAAAAGTTTGGGTTAATAGCTGGAGTTCTCTGGATTGCTATGCTTTATTTTGATTGGCTTTTTCAAACATACATTATAGTTGTTCTTAGTATCTCATTATTTTTTATGGTATTGTTTGGGATGATGTAAAGAGTTTAAGGTTATGTTTGGTAGACAAATAAGCAAGCTTATAGCTTATTTGATTAGTTATAAACTTCCTGTATTCAAATAAGTTTTGTTTGATTGGATAAACTTTTTTAAAAAACTCGAGCTACAAGTTTTTTTTGGTACTTTTTGTACTCTTTTTTTTTT
>CACSLK010020742.1:9014468-9029646 GCA_902706635.1 Striga hermonthica | reverse complement strand
AAAAAAAAAAAAAAAAATCGAACTAGGGGTGAGGGGTTTTGTTAGAACTGGAAGGACGCCCTTTGAGTGCCCTTCCGATGCCAAAGTGGGAGTGGTGCGCCGCGGGATGGCCGGAGGGGCGCCACCAGAAATCCGGAATCCGAAAACACAGAGCAGCTGAGCAGGGAGGCATGGAGCCATGGAGGGGAAGCTGGATTGGAGAAAAATTGTGTTTGTGTTTGGTTTTATCGTGAATTTTTTTTTTAAAGGCAAATTGGGTCCTCCCCAAAACGGGATCCTGGTTTCGCCACTGAAAATAACAGCATAGAAATTAAGCTAGAAATATAATACGTAATGAGTATCCAAACAAAATAATTCATTCAAGTCTGAAAAAAGGAACAAATTAAAATATCATTTTAAGATAATATAGACAATTATATTATAAAAATCCGTAGCTTTTATTTAATATATCATCGAAAGTTATTGTAATTTTGCAACTCAAGTACGTATTGAAGACTTTAATATAGATTTAGGTAGAGAATTACATAAATTTATATAATATAATTATGTAAGATAATGAGTTGTATCAATTGTCAAAATTAATTAATATGTAGGTTTGAGTTATTCTTTTGGTATCTTTTTGGTGTAGATTATTATTATTATTATTATTATTATTATTATTATTATTATTATTATTATTATTATTATTATTATTATTATTATTATTATTATTATTAATTATTTTTTATTTAGGGTGTACCCAGGTGGAATTGAAGAGGTGTACTCAAGTGAAAGACGCATGTAGACCTCTTCCTCCAAATCACCGTGAAGGAAGGTGTTATTCACATCCATTTGATGTAGGTGCCAATCTCTGGCCAAGGCAATGGTGAGCAGGCAACGGACTGTGGTCATTTTGGCCACGGGAGCAAAAGTCTCATGGAAGTTGAGACCCTCAATTTGGGTAAAGCCCTTTGCTACCAATCGAGCCTTGAAGCGTTTAACGCTTCCATCAGAATGTCGTTTGATCCGGTACACCCATTTGCAACCAATCGGTTTCTTATCATGAGGTAGAGGTTGGATCGTCCAAGTGCCATTGTCTTCAAGAGCACGAATTTCATCTGTCATGGCAGTACGCCAACGAGGGTCCTTGACTGCGACCGAGTAGGACCGTGGTTCTACCTCATAATCCAGTGCAGCTGGGAAGGCCAAGTGAGATGAAGAAAAACTGTTATAATTGACGAAACGCTCAATGGGATAGACCATACCTGAAGAAGTAGATGGAGTGGGCTTGCGGCAAGAGGGGGTCGGCACGACTGAGTAACAATGATAATCGTCCAATCGGGCGGGTGGGCAGCGCGTGCGTTCTGGTCGCCGGGAAGGAGCTCGATTGGTAGCAAAGGGCTTTACCCAAATTGAGGGTCTCGACTTCCATGAGACTTTTGCTCCCGTAGCCAAAATGACCACAGTCCGTTGCCTCCTCACCATTGCCTTGGCCAGAGATTGGCAACTACATCAGATGGATGTGAATAACGCCTTCCTTCACGGTGATTTGGAGGAAGAGGTCTACATGCGTCTTCCACCTGGGTACACCTCTTGGCTTGGTGGACAAGATTTAGGGTAAGAGACCTCACATAAATTAAGGACTCCTTCAAGTCTATTTTCTTTAGTTGTTTATGAATGAAAAAATATAAATTATATCGTGTTTAGATGTTCGTGAGATTGAGTTAGCACGATTCAAGATGTCGCTGCGGAAGGACGACATCGACGAGCGTGAAAGCACCATTGAGTATCCGAGTCGACAAGCCACGAGTTTCGGCCGCCAGAACAATCAATTGGATTGTCGAGTTGATGATTCTTTGACGGGGATCGTAGAAGTGCGTCTTACGATCAACAAACGTCGTATTTGAGCAGAATGATTCTATGTACATTAATTATATTGATTTTGTTAATTTGAATTTCAAATAATTAGCCGTCATTTTTCATATTAATAAAGGTAAAAATAAAATTATTAGACAGAATTTTAGTTATTATTTTAAATAAATACAAACTTATATGTAGAGAGAAAAAAAAAAGTAAATTGCATTAAATAAAAAGATATAACAATTACTGTTAATTTCGGTTGTATGGGTAGAATAATGATAATTTGAATATTTTGGCAAACTTTTGAGCTGTGAATAAAACAAAGACTGATGATACACACTAATAAGCCATTGCGCAACTTGACTTTATTTATTTATTATATAAATGACATTATAATGTGGTAATTTGAATTTTGGGGCAAAAGTTAATAAAACTGATTGAAAAGAGAATTTTTATTCCTTTTAAGTATCACAATAAGTGCCACTTTTTTTTGTATATATATATATACAGAATGTTGCGCCTAAATGAATTTAATTGCAATTGATATGGAACGTTGCAACTGTGACATATATTAAGGAATGATTTTTTTTATATTGAAATTAATAGATAAATATGTTTGCATAATAAATAAAAATTACCCTAAAATAAAATTAAATTATTTTTTAAATTCAAAATTAAAGTTATATTGGAGGGATTTTTGAAAATATTTAATAGAAAATTTCCAAGTTTAGTTATTTTAAAAGTATTCAAGTGAATACAAACTTTTTTTTTTATAAAGATAAAGGTATAGATGTCTTATTGCAATTACTTAAAATATAGTGTATTTGTGAAATTACTTGCAATAAAAAAAAAAATACTTTATCTCATTGATTCATAAAATTTGTGGTGAAATTGAGGGAACAATTTGGGCTGACTCTCATTCTTTTTTCAGTAGATTATTTAGAGCTTGATTGTTTATGAAATAATTTTGTCAAAATAAGTTATTTTGGTTAATCATAGTTAATTTTGAAAAAAAATATATGATTAGTTATTAAAATAATATATAAAATAAAATAATTAAAATTGATTTGATGCAAAAGTAAGAGATAAATGATTAGAAATGATATAACTTTTATTTATTGTTAAATTATTTTGGATCAGGTCAACCAAATCCAAATCATTCCTAAAAAAGAAAAAAAAAAAGCAGCAAACTTTTTTTGAAAAGGGTATATTGGTCAATGTAGGCGCTTTACCATTTTACCAGAATTGATTGAAAGGTGGGGTATAAATCTTGGACACAATCCATTTCTAACTTTCTGTGTAACATTTTAATTATTATTGTCTCTCTGTTTCTCTTCAAGAACACCTACATTTTTTTTTCTTTTTCAAATAAAAAAATACATATATAATATATAAATAAATTTCTGGGTGTTCGGGAAGGAATAAATTGCTCTCAATTTCATCCGGAATTTTTAAGTTCCGGATTGATTTCCCAATTGAGATTTGGAGTTTCAATTTGTTTTGCCCCAATTTTTTTTTTTTTTTTTTTTTTCTTCTGAATCTTGAAGGGGTTTTCTTCGTGTTATATATGATGGTGAAGGCGATGGGGTCGTTGCATTCTGAAGATTTTATCGAAGAACAATATGGGTCTCTAGTAAAGCGCTCTCGATTTAATCAGGTTTGTTTAATTTGGTTGTTTTATAGAAAAAAAAAAAAAAAAAGTTTCTTTTTTTTTTGTGTGTGTTTCTTGAGTTTCAGTGCTTTTAATCTGTTCATCATTGGGTTTCGTTGTAAATATTCTGTTGATGTACTCATGCGTGTATGTATATGTAATGTGCTTTTATGGGGTAGCTGAAAAATTCACTGCAAACGGATTGATATATGTTTTTAGTTACAGTGGAGCTCCATGTCAGGGTTTGAGAAATTCCTTTTCGCGCGTTTTGGAGGAATTAATTGTTGAGAATATGTGAACTTAGCCTCTGGGTTTTCTGTTGTACAACCCTATAACCTAGTTGTTCGTTTTTCGGTTTACGGTCAATATCATGTGTAATGTTATAGAAGTTCGGTTTTCAGCAGTTGAGCTCTGATAGCCATGCTGTTTCGGTCCCGCCCTCGCAGTATAATCCACTCGATGAGCCAAGTCCTCTGGGTTTGAGGCTCAGAAAAAGTCCATCATTATTGGATTTGATCCAGATGAGACTCTCTCAGGGGGGTAATGTTGGTATTTCGGTGGCCCCGAGTGAAACTACGGATTCTGAAAGCAAGAAAGATGTAAAGGGATTTTCTGCTCCTTCAAGTGCTGCTAATGACAAGTTGAAGGCTTCGAATTTTCCGGCTTTGCTGTTGAGAATCGGCAGCTGGGAGGTACTTTTTTTCTGAACTCTTAACTTTACATGCTCTTATGAATCATCATGCTGCTGATCCTAAATGCTTCTGACGGGTTGTTTTTAAAATTCGGTCAAAATGAATAATATCCATGTTCATGTAGCAGTAGAAAGTTAATGAGGTGTTTGATTAGTCCTGGTCACAAATAAGCTTAATTGGTTTATCAGTTAGTTTAAAATTGTAATTGATATTCTGATGCGTTAAATGCCTTCCTTGTTGGTGATATTTTGGTTTTTTGGCAGTATGTATCGACATACGAAGGTGATCTGGTGGCCAAGTGTTATTTTGCTAAGCATAAACTTGTATGGGAAGTTCTTGAACGTGGTCTCAAGAGCAAAATAGAAATCCAGTGGTCTGATATAATGGCCCTGAAAGCCGAGTGTCCTGATAATAGTCCTGGCACTTTAACCATCATGGTATATTTTACTACCTTTTTCCTTTCCCTTTTCAGTTATTAATTAATAGTGGACCATAGTACACATTTTAATTTAATGGTTTTTTCTTATCATCGTTTGTTTTTATTCTTGTGTGCTCCAGCTAGCTCGTCGACCTACGTTTTTCCGTGAGACCAATCCACAACCCAGAAAGCACACTCTGTGGCAAGCAACCACTGACTTTACTGATGGACAGGCTAGCTTAAATAAGTAAGCTTTTAAGTTATCCTTATTTTTTCTCATTTTTGTTGCAATATTCAAAGTCCACTCGTATTTTTTGTCACTGTAATAATGGTCAGTCTCATGATTTTAGAACCAACATACCAATTTCTTCTGAAATGTGAGAAGAAAAATCATTATTTGCCTGTTTTGCGAGCTTTATGTTAAAATTTTAAATGCTCTTATAGAGTAAACTCGGCACAGATGAGATTCTAGTTGACATTAGTTCCAGTGATACTTTTGTTTTGAGATGCGATTGTAAGGAATCTGCCATATTTCGATCTTAAACTGGTATTTTATGATATTTGAGCAGGGTACACTCTTTACAATGCCCTCCGGGAGCGTTGAACAAGCATTACGAGAAGCTTATCCAGTGTGATACTCGTCTTAGTACCTTGACCAGACAAACCGAAATAGATATGGCCTCGTCATACTTTGACCCTGAAGGAGTTTCCATTGAAGAACATTCTTCGGAAGAATGCAAAGGTGCTGCTAAAGAATCTCCTGTCCCTGCTTTCGAGGATGCTGCTTCAGCAGCTGCTGCTCAGTTGTCTGCCTTCAAATTCGAGCACGAACATTTTCTCCCGAAAAAACTGCCTAAAGTTGCATCACCTAGCTCAGGTACAACATGATCGTCTTAACATATTTAATGTGTTAATTTGTTAACCATATTTCAAATATGAGAAATTTGTTCTCAGATCCTTAGTGCATGCTTGGATACAATTTTTTCCAATCACTTTTTTTTTTTTTTTTTTTTTTTCAAACTCAAATCTAAATCAACTTTAAATCAACCCAACTATCCTCAATATTATCAAATAATTAAATAATATTAACCAATTATTCTTATACATCAATTTTAATTCACTTTTATTCCACTCACATAATTCAAAATAACCATTACTTCACATCATCTCTTCTACTTTTACGTCAAATCAACTTATTTATTTTATTTTAGATATTATCTTAATATAAACTCAAAATCCCACTAACAACTAACCAATTAACCATACCAACCTTTTCAAAATTAACTATGGTCAACAAAAAAAAAAACTCATTTTGAACGGATATATTTGTATACAAGGGCGCTTATCTACTAAACCAACTTTTTCCGCATATATGGCTCGTCGATTTTAGGTTGCCAAAAGTTTTATTTCCTTCTCTGACTAATCCTACATATTATTTAGTAGTAATGGATGCACAAGTGGTTAACGAGCGTGATTATGAAGGGCGCAAAAATTCAGAATCACTTAAAGTGCCCGGGCTACGGCCATCGATATCAATGAGCGACTTCATGAACCAACTCGAAAATCACATTACCGAGCAGATGACTTCTAGAAACTTGCCTTCGGCTAAAGCCTCGGAATGCCAAGCAATGCTCGATAACATTGCTCAAGATCTTCTGAACGATACTCAGTGCTTGACGGGACTTGACGAGCGATCACTCATGAAGAAGGTAAACTCGCTCTGCAACCTGCTTCAAGTTCAAGACCCTGCACGTGAAGCTGAAGTGCTCTGTGGGCCCGGCTCGGTAGAAAATGACTGTTTTGCCCTCGTGAGTGATTCTACGGATGACACTGTGGAGACTACTTCCGAAGGGTCGGTCGAGGCGAGTCATGCAATGCCAAGAAGGGACTCGTTGGGGGATTTGCTCGTGCATCTGCCCCAGATTGCTTCCCTTCCAAAATTTCCAAACTTGTTGTTCGGGATAGATGAAGATGATGAGTACGACTGGCCGAACTAGTGGTTTTTTGTCGAGATATGTGAGTGTGTGTGTGTTTGTGGTGTTTTTGATTGGTTGGTAAGATGCAGTTTGGGAAGCTTGACAGGATTCTGAAATTGAGGTTTGTGAAGAATCCTGCTAGTTGTTACTTCATTAGAGCTAGGAAAAGGATTGTAAACTCCTTTGGTCATTTTCCAGATTTTTTTAATGAAAAAATAAATGGCTTCTTTATGATTCTTGCTTGGGTTTGTAGTTTATAATATATGTCATGGTCATGTTACTTTGCACACATCAAATCACAATTAAAATAGACCACTAAACATTGACCTCAGTTTTTTCATATAATCGTTATTCAACTTTTGTGTTTCATTTTTTATTTTAAAATTTTCATATAATCATTATTCAACTCTCAAAATCAACCACTAAACATTCACCTCAATTTTGTGTGTATCTAATTGGTAAGTGAGAAAAATACTAAAATGACTAGAAAAGTAAACACTAGCATTTTCATTTTTTGTGCTTTAAACTGGTTCGGTTTTTCCGGTATAAAACTGAAATCACCCGAGTTTTAGGTTACTAAAAATTTGGTAATCGACTTTAATAGGTTCGGTATCGGTTTTGCATTTCGAGGTTACCAACATTATCGGTTGGGTAACTAATGCCACCCTACTTTATACAGATCATAGCATTGATATTTACTGTTTTAATCATGATGATGCAATAATGCATAAATAGAAAAATGCTACATGTACATAATAACATATGTCAAGGTCATGTTACTTTGTCCATAGATGTAGCCAATTGTCGGGCCGGGGCCCGGCACATTGTTCGACCCAAGGCCCAAACCGGCCCGGCCCAAACCGGCGGGACAAAAAAAAAATTGAACCGCGACCCTAAGGGTCCGGTTCAATGAACCAGCCCTTGTGAGGCCGGTTCAGGGCCTGTTCGGCCCGTGGACATGTCTATTTGTCCATGTCAAATCACTTTTAAAATCAACCACTAACATTCACTTCATTCTCTTTTTCATATAATCATTATTCACTTTTAAAGTCAACCACTAAACATTCACCTCACTTTTTTCATATAATTATTATTCAACTTTTGTGTTTCATTTTGTATTTTAAAATTGAGAAATTTTTATATTAGGACTTGACTTTTTGTTATTGTGTCACAATAAGATCTGAATTTTTAACTGAGAGTTTCAATTTTAAGTTATTATCAATATAAAACCTATTTTTACATTCTACTTTCAATTTAAGACTCCAAATCACTTTTGATTTTGATACAACTATGAAAACCACAATACTTTAAAAAAATTATAAATATTTTATAAAATTACTTTAATAAGAAAAATAATTCATTTAAGCTAAATTTATTTTTCATAAATGTAACTAATTGGATTAATTTTTCTAAGAAGCTAGCTTTAGAAATATACTTAATACTTTTATTATAGGCATTAATTATATATATTCTTAATCTTTTCAAAAAAATAATACAAATTTTATTAACAAATAATATTTTATATAAGTTTATTTAAAAAAAATATTTTTTTAAATAGTTTATATTTTAACACATATTTTGATTAAAATTAAGTTAAAATTTTAATACTCTCAAAGGAAAAAGTTGAAAATTCAGGTCTTAACGTAACACAATAACAAAAAATAAAACCTCATGTAATGGAATTTTCCCTTTAAAGCATATAATCATTATCCAAATTTTAAAATCAACCACTAAACATTCACCCCACTTCTTTCATATAATCATTATTCAACTTTTGTGTTTGAAATTGTATTTTAATTTTTTCATATAATCATTATTCAACTTTTAAAATCAACCACTAATTAACATTCACCTCAACCTTTTCATATAATCATTATTCAACTTTTGTGTTTCATTTTGTATTTTTATTTTATTGGTAAGTGACATGTGTATAGAGGCTTAAGCCAAATGTCACTCATCAACATGGGATTACATATTCAATGATAATGTATGTATATTGAATGAATACACTGGAATTTGAATCAAAGTGCTATTTTTTCACACTCATCTTTATGTGCTATTTTTTTTTTAACACATCTTATGTGGATTTGAGACAGTATGTAAATAAGTTAGAAAATATAATCAAAGCCCCTTCTTAAGCTTATTAATTTAAATGATTTAAAAAATAAAAAATAAAAGATCCAATAATCAAACAGTCACTATATATATACAAAGAGATGGTTTGAACTAATCTGCAGCTGTACACAAAGCAAATGATGAAATCATCAAACTCTCATCATAACAGTATTTTCCATCTTCTGTTCCCCCCTTTTTTCTTCCATCACATCTTATAACCAAGATCAGGAAAGAGGCGAATGAATCGTCGTGTCAGGTAACATGGCTATGGTAACTAAGAGATATTCACACCCGACCGTAAGCCCGTACGGATTTTCTAACTGTGTTATCTCTGAAGTCAAGGTCAACTGTTTGGTCCCCACCTCGGACATCAGAATGTCAACTCTGTCCTTGGTGTCGCCAGCACGTTCGGAAGTTGATGAGGGCGCTGATTTGGCGGTCCTCCGCTCAATATGCACAATTTGGCCGATTATGTAGTTGGGCCGGCTGGTGAGGTTGTCAGTGAATAAGGCCAAAGACTCGGACGAAAGAAAATAGTAAGAGTTGTTACGGTTGATCGCCTCATAGAAGCCAGTGGAGTTTAGAATGAATGCGGCTATTTCATGCACTTCTAGCCGACCAAAAGATATCTTCTCTTTGTTCCCCTGTAAAAATAACCGTTGCTTGCTTTTAATCATATGTGTTAGGTTAAAGGCAACATTGCATTTTTAGTCCTGCCGGTTTAACGCCGTAACAATTTTATTCCCCAAGGTTCCAAGAGTCCTGTGATTTAAATTTTTTTTTTTTTTTTTTGCTGCAATTACAGTCCTTTGAGGACCGAAATTGCAACAAATTCCCAATCCAGTAATTTGAAATTTTATTTCAATTTCAGTCTTATTCCAGTACTGTGATTTAATATTTTTGTTGTTGAAGCAAAATATTAAATCGTATTAAGGTGAGATGCGTAAATTGTAATTTTAAGGTGAGTCGATTATTTCGTGAACATTGGAGTATCTTTCGACTTTCATAAATGTTAAGGTTAAATGAAATGCAACTATGAAAAAAACCCAGAACAGTTGAAAAAAGAAAAACAAATAATATTAACAAATAAGACTAAAGAGGACTTTTGCAAACATACCTGCTTTTTTTCCAGTTGATGCCTGAAGGAAAGAGTATTGACTAACTCACTCTTTTCAGCTAGCTCCTTACTAAGCTGTTCATTTGCAGCCTCGGTTTTGGAGTGCCTGTCGAGCAACTCAGCACGCTGTCTAGACAAAACACCAACTTTATCAGCAAGCATAAGAAGACACTCACGGAACTCGGTTGTACCGTCATCTTCACTTCCATCGGCAACACTGAAAAAGGGAATCGGAAAATCAACTTACATTAGCAAAAACATAAAGGACTTGCAGCAGCAAAATTTCAAGTTCAAAGGGACTTGCACAGAATTTGATGTCAGATCAATATTTGTCACTTGGACCCTAAACCGAACCATAAAGGTAGCCGAATTTTTTTAAGTAAATTGGTAGTAAGATAAAAAGAAACCGATATTAGATGTAAAATAATTGCATGTACAAGCGCACCTGCCTATAGATTGAGCTAAATCCTGCAAATACTCGGAAAAATTTGCCAACCCAGCTAACAAAACACAATTTTTCAGCCTTTCAAAATGCCCATGCATTTTGACAGCAGCGATCCGCAATGTGCTGTACTCCGAAGCCTTACGATCAGCAGCACATAGATTGGTTTGGGCTTCTTTTCTCGCTTGATGTAGAGAGTTCTCCAAATGAGCACAATTCATCTGCAAATTATTAAATAGGAACAATTCTTAACTCACTGCTGCCTAAATTTTTAATCAAACGTGATTTTGTTCCTGGAAATTATTAGTGTGTTCGAAAATCAAGTCATGGAGGGAGAGAATATTTTTACACCAATATAAAAATGATTTTGCCATAGGAAAGACATGGTCGTGGATATTAATCAAACATACACGTTCGTTCATGTCTTCTTCATTGTTAGGAAATGATTGAATTTTTTATTTTTTATTTTATTTTTTACGCTACTCACAACATACTATAGACAATGATCGTATCACATAAATGATTTCTTCTAAAATAATTAAATCTTTCAACTTTAGATAGCATATAGGAGACTTTCCAACACTAGTGATCTCATACAAGTAATAATTTTTAACAATCCAACTTTTGGTTTATACAAACCCGACTAAATGCCATTCATCAATGGCTGATGGCTCTAGAGGATAGCTTTTCTCCATTTCGGGTGTAAAAAGTTTATTGTCCATGAGAAATACCTGAGATTCATCAAGAAGCTTCCGACTCATCTCCAGTTCCTTGCCAAGCTTCGAAACCTCATCCGCTAAACCTTGGATCTTCAGTTCCGCGATGTCTAATTGACTCGATTTCCTATCCAAGTCTTTTTGCAATTCAATCACAAAGGCATCATTTAACTTATCATCCAAACCCGATTCAAGAGTTGTTCCGTATGACAGAGCATCAGCTGGCTGTGACATGCTAACAGCCATATTACTTGTAGCCAGTACAGTGTCTTCATCATCCACTAACCTCCCTTTCTTATCTTGGTCAAAAGTCTGTCCTTTATCAAGCTGTAAATCCACCATTGATGAATCCAACTGAGGATTCATCGGCATTGTAGATGAATCTGCCAAATTATCATCAAATCCTTCATGCAGTTGAAACTCCAGAACATTCTGATGCATCCTCGTCATTTTTAAGCTTATTAATCCCATACCGATTGGATAATCTCTTTTCTAATTCACAAATCCGCTTCTCGTAAGACTCACACTGCATCTGTTTGGCTTTCAGAATAGACTGTAGGTGTTTTTCGTACTCGTTTTTCAAATGCAAGGCCTCGGATGTCTTATCAGCCGCAACCTTTACAGTGTTATCCAACTTACTCTCGTCGAGGGATTCGTAATCCAGCTCGGCACTCATGGAGCACAACAAGGCAATTTTAGACGCAAGCTCTGCCTTGAGTTTCGCATTCTCGAGCGACAACCCGAAATCGCACTCGCCGTGAAAACCAGCCTCAGTAGCTTCAATTTCACCCGAATCGGAAGCCCTGGAAGAATAAGATCCACTCCTCAAGGAAACTCCTAACAAAACCGACTCAGGAGCAAAACGGTCAATGTCCGAGAGATCTATGTCGAGCAGACTAGTGTCGAAGGGGGTCACATTGATATTGCATGGGTTCGGAGTGTCATATAACCCCATTGAAGCCAAAATGTCCCGAGGAATGTAAGTGCTGTGAACTTTCAGAAACTCCTCACGCCTCGTGATTTCAAGTTCCCTCTCGGTTGCGAGCTTCTCGGCCAGTTGCCCGGCTTTTCCCATGTAGATTTTCATCTCAGATTTTCTCCTCATGACCTCGGCAAGGCACGCCCGGTATGCAGTCCCGATCCCACGGACCACTTTTAAGTGGTGAAATTGCTCGTTCTGGCGCTTTAGGGCCTCCTGGAAAACGGAGAACTCGTACCGTACGCTTTTAATGGTGTACTGTATGTATGATATCTTCTGCATGTAGTTGTGCACGAAGATGTTCATATTGTTCTTTTTATCCCGGAAGAAATCGAGCAGACTGGAGATCGCACGATTGCATCTTCGGAAGGTAATTTTTCTCATGGCTGTCGTAAATGGGACCCAATGCAGAAACGACATCGTGAAGACGCAAGGAAGATGACAGATCGTGCTCACCCGAGAGACAATCGTCCATGAGTTTCTTTACAATGTTCGCATCTTTGCTGCACAAAAATGAACATAACAGTGTCACTTAAAAAATTCCGTCAATTTCGCGCATGTTGAGATAAAGATTTCATGTTTCCAACAAGTTACAAATCACTAGCCAAATTAAGGCACCAAACGGGCTACACACTACCCAGACCGTGAAAAGGATTATTACCCAGGAAGAGTGTGAATCTTGTCAAGAAGCAAAACTACTCATGATACCAAAACATCTAAGCAAAGCAAAAAATTATAGATGAAGGCATACTTGGGATAAATCACCCTTCCCGATTCATCATAAATCTATAGTTTCACTTTCCCACTAGAAATGGACATGCGGTTTGTTGAAACAATCTATGAACCATAACGTTTGGTAGAGTGCCCAGTCAGCTATAAATGGGAAAAGTGGGAAAACAAAAAGACTGTAACACCTTTGCAGCAATACAATTGTTGTCTTCACGAGGACATGTAAGTTAAGAACAAATGGGAATGCTTTAGAAACATTTACTAACAACCAGCACTAACTAGATAGACGACAATCCCCACAATTCACAACAAAGTACAAACAAACCAGTTCTATATCAAACCATACGAGTAGCAGAAAATTGGTTCGTGATATGACACACATTCCAAACATTTATGAATGTGTTTGTTGATTGAAGAGAAAAAAAAACAAAAAACAAAAAAAAAAACGAAAGTTTCACCTTAAAGCTTGCATTATACTCTTCTGCTCAATAACAATGTGTTGATGCTCCTTCAGTGCCATATCCAATTCCTTGACAAGATACGAGCCCTGGCTCGCCGTAAACAAATTCTCCGCATTCCGCTTCAAATCTCCAAACTCCTGCTTAAATTCCGAAACTTTATTCTCAAACTGCCTATGCGAGCTCCCACAGTCCTCCACAACCTTCCTTAGATTCTCCTCCTTCACGAAATCGAGCAGGCACTTCCTGTTACCCGTTTGCAAAGAGGGATGAAGCTTCACAGACCTCAGCCTTTCCATATCCCTCCCGAAATTAACCAGCAGGCTCGTGTGCCCACGATGCTGCTGGGAGTAACACCTCATGAAGTCTGCATAAGTCTGAAGCACAATCTTGTAAACAAACTCCAAATTACCCCTCGCAATCTCTAGTGCCCGTTCTTGAACCCTCTGCTCCCGAAGCAGCCCTTCGCACACCTCGAGTTTAGCATGGGTTCGGCTGTAAATTGCGTGCCCCCACTGGAAATGGTACCTAAACTGCCTCTCGTATGAGGGCAGGGCCTTTAAGGCGGGGTCCGGGGAATCATCTAACGGGTGGGGATTGTTTGAAGGGGATGGCTCGGGTGGAGGAGGTGATGCACTACTGCGCATTCTCGATTTATTGAATAGGAACACTTCCCGGCCTTCAGCAGGGAGTTTGTAGGCTGACAACTGGCGGTGAGGCTCAAGTTTCGTGTCCACGCACAAGAGGAGCTGGTCGTTGAAGGGTATTCGGCAGAGTGATTCCAAGTACTTCTGCACGGACTCGACAGGAGTGCATTGGTCACAGTCCAGCTCGTACGAGTGGCCGTCCTCAGCCATGTGTACCGCGAGCTTTCCCATTTGGACCACGCTTTCGGAAGCACTAGAAGTCCTTTTTTATGCTTTTTTACGGCGAGTCGACCGATAAATCGATGAATTTTCGGCAAGATGGCCTAAAGATTGGAACTTTCTGCAGATGCAAAAGTGGGATCAGCTCGATTCTCCTTCTTCAAAGATGGATTCAATCAAACATTCAGTTTTTTTACTTGGGCAGAAAAATCTCCTGGCCATTTGTGCTTCTTCACCAATTGGACTTCTCATTAATTTGTTTATAAATTTTAAATTTTTCAACACCAATTTATTCTCCAGAAATCCCAAGCCCGCCGCAGAGATCCGCAAATTCGGCCCGAACCCGGATAAACATAATCAACTTACGAATTTTCGATTGCCATGGATTAGCAGCAGAACCCGCAAGTTCAAAGAAGGAACAGAAGAGACTGAAATCTGAAGAAAAAGGGAGTTTTGCAATTTTTGTTTTTTTTTTTTTAAATTATGTTATGAATTATATTATTAATTAGTAGATTTTATTTTTATTTTATTTTTGTATGAGAGGTATTAAATATAGGATTGTACGATGTATGTACAGTGTATGTGACTCTTTGGCTCTGTGCTATCTGTATGAAAAATATAATTATAAAAACATTTAAAATAAAATTGAAGTTGTTAATATAAAAAAAAGTGTAATGATTAAGGTTGATATGATATAAAAATAATAAAATACTAATTAATAAGATTAGTGGTCATATATATTGAGTGAATTAATAATATTTTTTGTTAGAAAAATATACAATAATGTTTATTTTTTGAATTGTGTTAATAGTACTTATGGAGGAAAAAATTGAGATGAGAAGAATAATATTGTTGTAAATAAAATTGTTTTATTTTGAGTAAATGAATGGATTTTCCGAATCATCCCATTAAATTATATTTTTAATAGACATACATAACTTTAAAACCAAATATCATAATTTTAAAAATAAGATAAACAAAAATAAATTATTTTTGCAATATTAATATATTTTTCATTTAATTAGTATGACAAATATCATAATTTTAAAAATAAGATAAACAAAAGTAAATTATTTTTGCAATATTAATATATTTTTTTCATTTAATAAGTATGACAAATTGTCTAATAACTTTTAATCACTTGTAATCTATCTTTTTTCTTTTATTTATAATTTGGCAT
>CACSLK010020742.1:9003679-9014427 GCA_902706635.1 Striga hermonthica | reverse complement strand
TTTTGTGAAATTTCATATAGAAGGTTGAAATTTCAAAAACTTAATGAATAAACTACAACTAAAATATATACATATGAGAAATGCTAAAGTCTCGTTACGGAATCATTCCATCCAGATTTGTAATCCTTATATCATAATTTAATCGTCATGAAAGTTGATCTCTCAATTACAAATCTCAATATAATAGTTTCGCAACGAGACTGTAGCATCTCGTATATATTGGTCTAAAATCCCAAAAAAATCATAAACCCAAAACGCTCTTGTTTTTCCTCCACTTATTTCAAGTTTCAACTGCCTTTATCCTCTCACCGTTTACTCTCTCACCAGTGGGCAGTGATCCAAAAGGTACGATTTTTCCTCATATGCTACAGCTCGAGTTCGCTAACTTAATCTGGGCCTTTTACAAAACATACAATTTGCATTTTCATCTACTCACTTTACTCAATCAGTGACAATGTATCTCGCATAATCAAGATCAGCTTTTAGCAGAGGCCAGTTTTTGCTTCCATGGCCTCTCTAAAGCTGCCCTTCTCACCAGATAACAACCCTTTTGAGTCCAAGAAACTGATATCCGCTTTATATTCCTCAAATTTTGCTTCAAGTTCCCTCTTTTCGGGGTATGTGTGCACAAGCGGGGCAATTTATGTGAAGCCCTTTTGTAAACTGAAGCACTATAGGGTTGCTAGGTTGAAGGATGAGCCTTCGAACACATCTGAGGCTAACTCGGATGGTATTTTAACCGATAGCCGGAGAAATGTGGCTGACGAGGGTAATTTGACTACCGAAAGCCAAGATTTTCTTGATAAAGGGAGAGTGAATACCTGGAGAAGGTCCCGGGGTGCTAAGAGAGTGAGAGGAAGCACCAAAAGTAGTTCAAGTGTTTATAAAAATGTCAGCAGATATAAGAAAAGAGAAAGTTCCATGGATGATTTAGATTTTGATAGCATCAGGCCTGAGTTGAGCTCCAGACAATGTAATTTGATCCTACAGCAGCTCGAGAGAAGTGATGACAGCAAAGCTTTGAGGTTTTTCGAGTGGATGAAAGTAAACGGGAAGTTGAGAAGGAATTCGCCCGCCTGTAATTTGATTCTGAGAGTCTTGGGTAGAAAATCGGACTGGGACGGGGCAGAAGCTCTTGTTAAGGAGATGGTCAGTGATTTGGATTGCGAGCTTACTTTTCGGGTTTTCAATACCCTCATATATGCTTGTTACAAGAGTGGGCTCGTGGGTTGGGGCAGTCGTTGGTTCAGAATGATGTTGGATTATAATGTCGAGCCGAATGTTGCCACTTTCGGGATGCTTATGTCTCTTTATCAAAAATGTTCTGTTGTTGAGGAGGCAGAGTATACGTATTCCCTGATGAGGGATCGAAAAATTACATGCCAATCTGCTTATTCGGCTATGATCACGATTTATACGCGCATGGGCTTGTATGAAAAAGCAGAAATTGCCATTGGCTTCCTGAGAGAAGACCGAGTAGTTTTAAATCGAGAGAATTGGTTGGTAGTGCTAAACGCTTATTGCCAGCAGGGCAAGTTAAGGGTTGCCGAACGGGTCTTTTGTGAGATGAGCGAAGCTCGTTTTTTGCCCTGTTTAGTTGCGTACAACACTATGATTACTGGATATGGGAGAATTTCAGAAATGGATTGTGCAGAAACGAGCTTCCGAAAACTTACAGAAATCGGTTTTGTACCCAATGAGACGACATATAGGTCGTTGATCGAAGGCTGGGGTCGAGCGGGCAATTACGAGAAGGTGAAGTTTTACTATAATGAACTCAAGAGGCTCGGGTTTGAGCCGTATTCGTCAAACTTGAACACTTTGATAAGATTGCAGGCCATGCATGAAGATGAAGAGGGTGCCGTAAAGACAATCGACGATATGATGATGATTGGTTGTCAAAAATCCTCGATTTTTGGAATTGTTTTGCAGGCGTACGAGAAAGCTAATAGACTTGAAAAGATGGCTTTGGTATTGGAAGGTCCTTTATATGATCATGTTCTCATAAATCAGACATCATGCACAATTCTTGTAACAGCGTATGTAAAAAATTGTTTGATCGATAAAGCAATTAAAGTGCTGACCGAGAAGAAGTGGGTGGACCCCATGTTCGAGGAGAACTTGTACCATCTCCTAATATGTTCGTGCAAGGATTGGGGCCGTCTCGAAAATGCCATCCGAATATTCACCAGCATGCCAAAACCTGCTAAGCCGAATTTGGGCATCTACTGCACCATGATAGACATCTACAGTAAAACGGGCGTTTTTTCTGAAGCCGAGATGCTTTATGCTCGACTGAAAGCCTCGGGTGTCAAAATGGACATGATAGCCTTTAGCATCGTAATCAGAATGTATGTCAAGTCTGGTGCTCTGAAAGAGGCTAGCAAAGTTCTTGAAATAATGGATGAACAGAAGAATATCGTGCCTGATGTTTATCTTCTTCGGGATATGTTCCGCATATACCAGCAGCTTGGCATGGATGATAAGCTGTCGAACTTGTATTATAAAGTCTTGAAAAACGGCGAGATTTGGGACGAGGAAATGTATAATTGTGTTATAAACTGTTGTGCTCGTGCATTGCCTGTGGATGAGCTCACGAGGCTCTTTGACGAAATGATTAGTCGAGGGTTTTCCCCAAACACCTTCAC
Organism: Striga hermonthica; assembly: GCA_902706635.1. Taxonomy (NCBI): domain Eukaryota; kingdom Viridiplantae; phylum Streptophyta; class Magnoliopsida; order Lamiales; family Orobanchaceae; genus Striga; species Striga hermonthica. Next base: position 9,011,779 of record CACSLK010020742.1, on the reverse strand, counting down.
CTTCAACGTCGTGCTTAATGCTTACGGAAAATCGAAGCTGTTTGAGAAGGCGAAAAGGGTATTCGGAATGGCTAGGAAACGGGGATTGATCGACGTCATATCTTACAATACCATAATCGCCGCTTATGGGAGAAATAAATACGTAAAGAATATGTCTTCGGCCATCAAGAAAATGCAATTTGACGGTTTTTCGGTTTCGGTTGAAGCCTATAACTGCATGCTTGACGCGTACGGGAAGCAAGGCGAGATGGATAAATTCAAAAGCGTTTTGCAGATGATGAAGGCATCTAATTGTTCGCCCGATAACTATACTTATAACATCTTAATCAACATATACGGCCAACAAGGGTTGATCGAAGAAGTTGGTGGCGTGTTGATGGAATTGAAGGAGTGTGGGGTGAGTCCCGATTTGTGCAGCTACAACACGTTGATAAAAGCGTATGGGATTGCGGGTTTGGTCCAGGATGCAGTGGATTTGGTCAAGGAGATGAGAGAAAATCAAGTCGAGCCGGATAAGATAACTTATCACAATCTAATTTCTGCATTGAAGAGGAATGATATGTTTCTTGAGGCTGTAAAGTGGTCCCTGTGGATGAAGCAGATGGGCTTTTAATGCTTTGTATAGAATGCATGTTTTCTCTGTTTTGTTGTTCTAATTTTTCCTATACATTACATCTTGTAATCAACAAATATATAGTCAATCACATTCACTCAGAAAGTAGTTTCCTCTTCTTTTATTCCCTTTACTGAGTTTCACATGTTCTTAAACTTTCTCCCCTTTGCTCAATGTTTTCACTACTGAAAGAAAAATTTTCATGTCCTACAAACAAAATCAAGAGATATATGCACAAACCTAACAGCTTAGTTAATTCATCAACACATACTTTCCAGGCCAAAATATTTGGAAATCATTCTCCTCCTAAGTCCTACCTAAATCTCATTCTCTTGGAACCAACACTTCTTCTCTTCCGCTCCTCCTCGCTGCCCGATTCATTCCCTTTCTCCCTATCCGCATTGCTAGCCTCCCTCTCGAGCTCTTCCCATGTCTTCCCCTCTTCCACCTCCTCATCCTCGTCATCATCTTCAGACTCCACAAGAGCCTTGCTGTCCGAGTCATCATCATCAGACTCCGACTCGGGCTCAACATCCGACGGCTCGTAACCCTGGTCCGACTCGGACGAGTCATCTGAATCCGAGTCCGTGCCTTCCAGGTTCAGAAACTCCCACCCGCCTTCATTTACAAACTCCTGAGGGTCATCAGTAAACTTCTTCAGTATCGAACGCCAGTTGAGGTTAAGCCGGCTCTCGTAATATTTGATGTCAGTCGTGTCCAGCCACTCCTTTATCCCGTCGAACGAGCTGAACGGGATGGAGTCGATCCGCATCACGTCCCTCTTGAAGTCCTTGAACACGATCGCCATGTCAAAGTTCTTCTGGGCCAGCCCGACTCGCTCCAGGTTAACAATCTCGATATCGGCAAGCGAGATCACAAGGAAGGGCATCTCGATCAGCTCGACGAGACAGGCCGAGGTCGGGACTATGAAAGCCGACGACTTGAAAGGAACTCCATGGAAGCCGAGCTCTCTCACGGGCTGGTCGAACTCCAGGCCCAAGCTACGGAGCTGGGCCTGGCCCCACAGGTCATTCACCCGGCCCACAAATTGCTGAAAATCCGCGTTTATCTTGTTCTTTCGGTCACGTTCCCTCTGCTCCTCCTCGATCTCGTCTGGGTCGTGGGCCGACTTTTTCCGGCCACCACCGATGTTCTGGACCATCTCCATGACCTCCACGTAGAACTGGACATCCTTAGTCTTCTTGTTCCGTACCATGATGTGATCGTGGAGGTTGAAATGAACGAGGGTGATCATTTCCTTTTCAGCCGGCTGGAAAAACACGTGCTTGATGTTGCCGTACATGATGTCGACATGCTCGTCGGCCCTCGAAGTCGAGTAACGAAAACCGTTCTGATGGGCCTCAAGCGTGCCGGTCAGTTTCCTCCCGAACGCGGGGCGTATCCACAGGTTGTGCAGGCGTATCGGCTTGAACTTGTTACTGGAGAGTACGACGAGCTTCTCCTGGGTGACGAGGGAAGCTCGATCGGCTTGCTCGGACTCCCGAGCCATCACATTTCGCCTGAGAGTCTTTATCAGCTGGACCACCTTGTTTATGTGCCTCGAGTCCTTGGACCTGAAGGAGACCTCCTTCAGGTAAACGGCACTCTGATGGGTGGTCTCGGGCAGATTAAATACGATCCGAACGTAACAGCTCCGGTTCGTGTCCTGCTGGCTTGTGGCGGTTTTCACGGTAGACACATGGAAAGGGACCATGCAGCCATAGATGGGAATCAGGATGGACTCGTTTTTCTGGTCGACCTGGACCGTCATCATATCTCGGATAGGCGGGAGCTCATTCACGCTCTTGTATGCAATCCGAGACGCGGCCCGCCCGTTCACATCGCCCGACTCAACTCCGGCAATCCGCTGGGCAGTCTCCTCGTTTTTCTTCCGGGCAAGCTCTGCCTGGTGCTGCTTTCGGAGCTCCTCCTTGGACAACTCACCGTTGCCGGATCTGAGGGTTGCTTTGGAGGAGGACACAAATTCTTTTTCTTCGGCATTGTTATCATCAGACTTTGCTTTCTTTCTCAGCGGCTCGTCTAAATCGTCCTCTTCGTTGAAGGAGTACGCGACATCCTTGAACAATTTCGAGCTGGCTGACGTGGCAACGTCACGTCCGCCTTCCGTGACGAGAACCGTATCAGCAAGCAGCATCGAGAAATTCTGGGTTTTCGGGTTGTTTTTTTTCGTCTTCGACTGTAGATTCTGAAAACCGATCGAAACATTAAGGGCCATCCCCGCTTTCAGCACTTTCTCGTTCTTCGCATCGAGCCTCAGCCCAGACTCACGGAACTCGAGACCGATGCCTGTCCCTGCAGATTTTGTCAGATGAAGGACAAACTCAGGAGCATCGGTTTTCACCACAAAGAGAGCAGCCTCGTAGACCACACGGGCTTTTTTCCCTGGCCTCACCGCAAGAATAGCCGCCTCATGGGCCCGAAGAAGGACTCTGTACGCCTTGCTCTGCACAGCATCCGAGTCGATAAGGTAAGTCCTGGCGATATTCGAGCAGTAGCTATTGTAGCGGGACCCGACCGAGCAGATTATGATGCTGGAAGAATCGTAGTAGAGATACTCGTCATTGCTCGATGCACTTGGCCGGAGGTCAAATTTGCCTCCACTCTGAAAGATCGGAGGATAACATATATCCACATTTTCAGCTTTCAATTTCAGGTCGATATTTACAGGGTCCAGTAAGGCCTTTTCTGTGTCTTTCGTAAGTGAGGCATGCGTCACTTTTTTCTCCTCGTCGATCGCCTTCTCGACTTTCGGGACCACAAAATTCTTCACGGTGCAGGCGGTTATATACGCAGCCTTCTTTATGTAGGTGATTTCATTTTTATCCTTCACGGAAAAAAGATTGAAAAGCCCACTGGTTATATCAGTCAGTACAAAACCTGTTTTTTTCAATTTTTCGAACCAAGTCTCGAGGAGTTTCCCTTCTGGAGGTTCTCGGGCTATGCATCCAACTGTAGGAGCATTTTGGTCACTCGACTTGAATTCTGAACGGATAGCGTGGAGAATCGAATCCATCTGATTGTTCCCATTTTCATTTTTCTCCTTCACATGCATGACAACATTCAAGGACAATGCGTCTTTGGCGGGCTTTTTAATTGCCTCTAGCAAAGACGCTTTCTTTTGGCTGCACAGAAAATGGATTTGCTTGTCCCCAAAAACTATGATTGTCTCGGGGAACACATAACCAAGCAGCCATATGTTGAGGGAAGAGGATTTCAAGTAGCGTAAATCTTCTGAAGGAGGCGATGTGGCCACGACAAGGTAATTTGACGAACCCCATAGCTCGTTTTTGTGCTGGCGCCAGTTTGCATAGAGAGCCTGCAGCCTCTTGGTGAAGGTATTCAAGTCAATGGTATATGCACTGCGATTTGAGTTGCATTTTTCAGCCATTGCACCTGTTTTGGTTATTTAATCGAGTCATTAGTTATATGAACAGGCGAAATAGAGAATGAAAATAGAATCAGTAACATAGTTATTACTCATTCTGCATAATGAATGTAAGATATAAACTCAGTTAACAAATTGCAATCAACAGATTATTTTCCTCACATATCATTGTGCCATTGCCTTATGTTTCAGATCAAACAAATCGAACTTCCTTGGATATGCCAAAAACAATTTCAAGGCATCATTGACATACAAAAGGTATTTACAGGGATACATTCATGCCCAGTAACATAATATATCGAATTTTCCAAACATCTGCAGTTAACTTCTTCAAAATTCAACGTTCAGTAAAAATTAGGGTTCCATCAACTTAAACCAATAGCTACATAACCATGAAAGCAATAACAGAGACTAAAAAAATTCCAAAAAAAATAAAAAATAAAAAATAAAAAAATAAAAAAATAAAAAAGGTTCTAATCGAAGACGTTCAGTAAAAATTAGGGTTCCAACAACTCAAATCAATGGCTAATCATCAAAGCAAAACACAGAATACAAAAATTCGAAAAAACAAAAAAAAAAAAGAGCAAAACGAAACGAAGACATTCATCTTCAGTCCACGTCCAAGCCCGACGAAATTAAGATTCAGGGTATCAATAAAAATAAAATCTTCATTCGTTACCTTAGACAACAACGTTGTAATCGAAGAAGGTATCGGCAAGAAACTGACAATCAATTGAATCAGAAATCCTCGTCGGTGCTAAATATAGCTTTATGAAAACCACCGACTTCAGCTTGTAGGCGGCGCAAACTGACAATACGAAATTCGCCGAGAGATTGATAGACAGCACGGCGGCCCGCCTCTCGCTAACGGCGTGGTATCTGTGAAACGAAAAACGAGGGAAAAAAGACGCGATAGTGAGAGTAGTTTTTGTATTTGGGTCTCTTATAAACGAGAAACACTTCTATTTATTTATTGTTCATAATTTAATTAGTATCATATTTTAATTAAATATAATACTTATATAAAAATAAAATTAAAAAAAAAATGTATTTTTGAATAATTTAAGATATTATTTTATTTTTGAACATCATATATATTATATATTTATTTATAAATTAAATTATAATATAAGAAAAAAGTATACTCGACCACATATGCTTATAGGAATTTATGTAATGGTATAGTTCTATTATTTAATATGCAATATAAATACACGATTCACTATTTTATTATAAAATAGATACGAGTGTAATAATACAAAAATACATTCATTAAAATATAATATATCATTTTAAGAAATAAAATAATTTTGTTATTATCAGATAAAAAAATAGCATTAAATATTATTTTTTTCTATAAAGTAGTGATAAATGATAATATAGAATGATAGTGTCATTTCATTCAGAACTTATTCCTTAGTATAGTTAGAGGTGAGCAAAACCGAGCCGAAACCCAAAAACCGCACCAAACCGAGCTATTCGGTGCGGCTTTTTGTAAGTTCGGTTACCGGTGCGGTTTGGGTTTTGAAAAACCGCAAGTATTTCGGTGCGGTTCGGTTTTTTGTCCGAAGGGTGCAGTTTTAACCGAACCGCACCGAATGTCATAAAATGTCACTTTTTTTTAATAAAATATCACCTTAATTTTTACAATTTTACTTACATAACATTTATTGGTGGTTATCTTTCTAAATTTTGGTTAACCGAAAAACCGAACCGCACCGAACCGAAATTTTCAGTTCGGTGCGGTTCGGTAAAAAAATTTTAAAAATTCGGTTTTCAGTTTTTTCCGGTGCGGTGCGGTTTTTGACCGAACCGCACCGATGCTCACCTCTAAGTATATGTATACCAAACACATCAACGGACAAATAGTTTCATTTATTTCTCATATCCATTTAATTCTTCAGCTTATTATATTCTTATCAGATTTCATTTCATTACGCCAATCATGTGTAATAGTGGTGATCGAAAACAAAATAATTTGATTAGTCATAACAAATTAAAACCATTTATGACCATATCCAAACACGCCCTTAGGACTTGATTGGATAAAAAATTGATTGAATTTGTTAAATAAAGTGATAATATTTTATTTTTTTTAAAAAAGCTGATTGTGTCTTTATTGATTGAGATTTTGAGTTTATATTAACATATTATTTAAAATTATAATGATTAAATTATTTGATATAAAAATAGGAAAAAAATGATTCAGAGTGATGAATAATTGAACTTATGTGAGTTGATGAATAATGAATTAAAATTGATGTTGACAATAATTGATTGATATTATTTTATTATATTGATAATATTAAAAAGAGTTGAATTGATTTAAATTTATGTTAGATTTTGAGTTAAAAAAGAAAAAAAAATTATGTGATCAGTTACAAAACTAATGGTTCATAAAAGGGCATTCATGTATCGCTTCGCAAGTTAGAATCAATAACAAAAATTAACAAAAATCCTACAGAAATTACCAAAAGAAACATGAATTTTGGAGAACAAAATCCATCAATGTACAGTATTTAATAATATAACTCAGAACACAGACACTGTATACATAGTAAACTCACTCGAATAATCGACAAAAAAAAAACTACGTATTTGTACAAGATATATATATACAACCGAACTCTTCCGAAAACCAATGGCTTTTCCTCTTCTTTCATGTCCCAAAAAAATGCACATTTGTGTACACAATCAGCAACAATCACTACACAATGCATAGTGCCATATCAAAGAAAAAGCACGTAACTCGACTTGGAAGCTCAAAAGCTCGATTTATTTTTCCTTAATGTCTCAGAAATCTGTGCATGAGAAGTTCACGAAAGCCCGAGGCATTGGACTTTGTACCGAAGCCAGGGAAGTTGGGGAAAAAAACCTTTCTTTCGTGACGAACAACCAAAATTGTAGTCTTGTTAGACTGTGGATTAGTTGAAAAAGTATGGAGATTCAAGAACTTGGTTGAGATCAAAGTCTCCTCTATCTGGCAGAGGTGGAAATGTGAGTGTTGGATATGATGTCTCGAAGCTCTCGAGCAGCTGGAAGAAAAGTAACATCGTAAAAATATAGATATTAAAAGAAAAAAATGCAATTTCAATCCTCTGAAATCAATGTTAGAACCTTGGGACAAAAATTGCTATGGCGTGAAACCAGCAGGATTAAACATGCTATTTTGCCAAAAATGAATCCCGGTATACAAAATGAACTGAAATAAATAATACGATATACAAAATACAGGGAAACAACTCAGGGTTGGTCATTTAGTTCAAAACACAAGAAAAAAAAAGGGGGCCACTTGAGGTGATTTAGGGCTTACGTTTTCAAGTATCGGCATATTATATAGATCCACGAACTTTTGTCTCAGAATCTTACTCATTCTATCAACATCGCATGCATGTGTCCAAAACGAGTCGTGCACACCTGCATCACATTCCAAAGAGTACATTTAACATTTGCAGCAAATGTCACTTCACTTGTGAAAGTCTTCTTATAACTGTTCGTTTCGTTCTAAACACATAAATATGATGAACCATTGGCTTATAGTGGAACGAGAGAGATAAACCTGCAAAACGCAATCCAGCATCTCGACATGCAATGGCAGTCATCATCATGTGTGAGCCGTCGAGTGAGTGCACAAAGTTGGGAGGAAATGCAGTTCTCTGCTTTCTTACCTCAACCTAAGATCAATTTTCCCAATTTGATTTTTTTTTTTTTTCTCTCATTTTAATGGTGATTAGCAATTTATAATAATATGGAGGGAAGAGTTTGATCCAAACATACCAAATTACCCTCGCGCTTTAAAGTTAAAATCTGGAGATAGGTTCTTACCTGCATTCAAACAGGGTATATTAGTAAGTAGTAATTCCATACCGAGATGATCACAGAGTATTTAGTTTTCTTTATCTAATTTTGCTTTTGCTTTGTAATTAGATTTCTCTACATCATTCCACAATTGTTTGTTTATCTGCTTTCAAATTAAAACAAAAATTATCACATTTTATCTGCTTTCAAATGAAAAAGTTCTCATTTCTAAGAGTTCAACATATAACATGAGGAGCTTGAGCACTGGCTATGTTTTTTTTTT
>CACSLK010020742.1:8961381-8979322 GCA_902706635.1 Striga hermonthica | reverse complement strand
TTTTTTATCTTTTTTGTTATTTTCTTCCTTTGTAAGTAACTTAATTCTTCGGATAAGAAAACTTTATATTATTTTCTACAACACCCCTGAGTTTGCATTCGTGTCATAATATTAACACACACACACACACACATAAACAGACACACACACACACACACACACGTATGAAGTAACGTAGCTTGGAGAAAAATCTTTTCCTTCTCTAACTACATTAATTACCGATAATTAAATTTTCTCACTTTTATGTATGACCTATTATTAAAATAATAATTAAATTATTCTTTACAGATAAATAAATATTTATATATATAATTATGCATAGAGAACTTGCAGTACTATAATTTTGATGGAAGAATAAATTTTAAAATTATTTGTCATAAGTAAGTAAAAAATGAGAGACAGGGGGAGATATAATATAAAGTTATATTTGTCATAAGTAATGTAATTTATTTGACTAAAAGGGATAAAATTTTTATAAAAGTAAAATAAAAAGTATCATCTACATATATTAGATACTACCATTCATATCCATGTGAAATGTATCTCGAAAATAGTGAGTAACCTCTTTACTTCGACATAACAGTTTAACTGAACTTAGGTTTCTTTTACTAAGATCAATCATGAATATGGAAAAAAACAAAAGAAAAGAAAAAAAATAAGACAACTTAGAATCGAACATAACATCAAATTTTGATTATATTATAGGTAAAAAAAAAATACATAGATATTTCAAACTATTATTAAAAAAATAGAAATGACAACATAAATTGAAAGAGTTAGAGGACATCAGAGAGGTGCAACTCAAAATTGTCAAACTGAAGAGAAAATTTATATTGATTTTGGTCTGTATTGTTTAACTAAAAAATAAAATAAAAATGTTTAATTTTTTTTGGTTGGTATAAGTTATTTATTTTTTTTTCAAATTAATGAAAAGGCATTCTATACGATGTGCATAAACTTTTTGCCATCATTTTAGATTTTTTTATTGGTCCATAATTATAAAATTATAATTTCTGAATAAAATACATAACAAGTTAATTTATTGTTTTTTTATTCGTATATCTATATTGTTTTCATAAGAATAATGGAAAGATATTGTCTTTGTCAAAACATTACGACAAATAAAGTTTCGCACGAAATAGTACAAATACGACAACTATTTTTTTCTTTTTATTTTTTATCATTCATCACAAGTGTTAGCTTTACATTTTATTGTTTTAGTGTTACATATTATAATTTAAGTATTTTATTCTTATTGCTTTGCAAGAATTATATCAATGTTTATTTCTAACAAAATAAGCTAAATATGGTTCTCATAAAGTTAGCGCAAAATAAGTGTCGGTTATTGATCTGAACATTGAGGGTGACACATTTTAATCGTTACCTTAATATGATTTATAAATATAAAGAAAAAATAAAATTTGAAAGTATATAAAAAAAAACTAATTTGATATATATAAACAATTATATTTTTATTTTTCTACTTTTAGATGGACGTTTATTGTTACAATTTGTATACAAAGTAAAAGTTAAATGATTTAGTGCTTGAACATGACATCGAATTTGATTTTATTTGCGAGTAAGAAATGGACTAATACTGCGAAATTATATTGGGAAATAAAAATAATAGTAATAACTAAAAGAGTGAGGGTGTCTCAACCATAAGGGAGACAAGAGTGATGGACGATATTGACTATATAGACAGAGTAGGACAATGTATATTTATCATTCAATTATTTAATATAATGTTTGGTGTATATGTGGTCTTTTGTAATAGTTTTGGTCCTAAATCATTGAATAATTTGAGCCCAAAATACATAGTTTGTTTATTTTTTTAGTTGATATCATTTGTTTCATTTGGACTTAAATTTGAGGTCATCTAAAGTTACTAAAGTGACTGCCTACAGTTAATCTCTTTATTGATCCACAATTATGCAACTATAAATTTCGATTAATAAAATTAGCATAATGCGTTAACTATTGCTAATTGTTTGTTATTATGACACATGTTTTTCGCTTAAGATAATTACAAGAATATATTATCGCTACTGAATATTTGCAATAGATAAAGTTCAATACGACTTACTATAATGTATCAACTACTTTTTCTTATCATATTTTATAGTTGTTAGTGTTATCAAAATAAATTGTACTATTTTATAATTTGTATAATATAATTTAAATGTCATTTTTTCATCATTTGACGAAATTATATTAACTTACATTCCACATGAGTTATGTGGAAAAAATAAGTAATTTGTTATTGACATGAGCATTAACGATTATTGTGCATATTTGTAACTTTACATAAGGTGACCAATCTTGCACGTCATTCTGAGCACCATCGGACTTATTTTGCAAATAAACGAAGTTAATATTTATTTAGCAAATTATAAAAAGTGAAAGATATGTGGACCTAATTTTAAGGTAAAGCATGCGCGGTTCAAAATTGAGTCATTTTTGTATTTTTTCTTAAGTATTTAATTTGTTTTGTTAATTTTAATTGGCTCATATTTTGTACATGTTTATTTCAATTATTATATATAGTATTAATAATATGTTTAGTTATTAATGAAAAAAATTATGTCATTATCAAAATATTATAGGCAAAAATTTCAAGGAGTGTTATCAATGTGACAAATACATTGGATATCACAAATGTTTCTTTAAGTTGAATTTATTTAATTTGAAACTATTTATTACAAAACATGTTGTATTTTATAATCACATCCATTATATGTTTATTGTTTTTATAGTCACGGACCTCTATTGTCTGATGATTATTATTTTATGATGATAATGGTAATAATGAATACAGTTCATCCAATAATAATGTTATATTTAGGAAAACAGTTTAAAATATAATGAATAAAATTTTCATTTTACCTTTTATTATCTCTCAACATATTTTCTTAATATTATTTATTTATTTAAATAATAATTCATTTCACGACATAGTTTTAATATCAGGCCGCGCAACGCGCGGGTGGCGTACTAGTTTAAATTATAAGTGGGAATCAAACAACAAAAATCTACATCCAAAAAGTAAACAGAGCAATAGTAAATTAATTAATGACACCCACAATACTTAATTTAATAAAATATCATCATAGAAGCATTTCTTGAAGGCGGCTATGTACTCCTCCTGCAGCCATATCACGATGTTGAAGGACCCATCCCCATCACGGCTGGGTATAATGAACGTCTTCCCGTCGAAGCCCACTGGTCCTGGGCCCATATGTATCTCCTTACCCCACCCGAAGTCGGCCCCATAGAGCGGCAGGCCGGTCCAGCTTATGATCGCCAGGTTAGGGTTCCCGTAGAAATCTCCCTTGGGCCGGCCGTTATTGTCCAGCGTCCTGAATCGGCCCACGTCCGGCAGGCCCTTCAAGAAATCCAGGTAGCTCCGGACCGACTCGTCCGTCACCTTCCCGACGGCCTCCCGGATTTTCCGGCAGGCAGCCCCCAATGGGCTGGAGAGCAGGCTACCGGATTTATCGGTGGCTTCTACGCGGATCAAGGCGTTGCCGAAGTAGTTTTTAGGTAGCGGGGGATTCAATTTGCTGCGGAAGTCCGCCACGAAGTGGAGGCTCGTCGGTTGTTCCGCGGCGTGGCCTCGAGCCTTGCTCGTGCACCGCCAGATGTGGGCGGCAACCGCCTCGAATCGGCTGAAGCCGCGGCCGACGGCGCCGACGGCGGCATCGGCGGATGCCCGGCCCCGGAGGCTTTCGATCTGGAGGCGGGTGAGGCGGAGGAGGGAGGCGGCGACCGGCTTGGATTTTTGGGCGAGGTGGTCTGCCTCGCCGAGGAGCGTCGGCGGGGGGCGGAGTGCGGTGGCGTCGAAGGCGGCGGAGGACGGCTGGAGGGCGGGGGTTTCGAGTACGCGGCGGTCGAGGAACGGCGGGGCCGCCGCCTCGGCGGCGGCACGGGAGATCTTGGCCCACTCGTCGACGAAGTGGAGGGCGCTGGGGCCGTCGGCCATGACGTGGGAGATGCCGAGGCCGAGGGCGGCGCCGCCGCACCGGAAGAGGGTGAGCTGGGCGACGACGAGGGGGATCTCGTCGATCGGGGTGGTGTAGTCGACGGAGGGGATGAGGGGGGCGAGCGCCGGCGAGGGTGTGAAGTCGCCGAAGTCGTCGACGGAGGAGGGGGAGTCGGCCTCGAGAATGTGGACGCCGGCGGCGTTGCAGCGGAGCTCGACGCGGCTGCCGCCGGCGGGGGACCAGGAGAGGCGGCCGGCGAGGGGGTAGAATGGGACGAGGGCGCGGCTGAGGGAGTTGATGAGGCGGTGGACGGCGGAGTGGAGGTCGGCGGACGGGCGGTAGAAGTAGATGGTGGGGGTGTGGAGGATGTCCTTGATCTGGTCGCAGGCGTTGAGGTACATCACCTCGTCCGGCGTGGGCTCCGCCGGCCGGACGACGTGGGTTGCTTTGATGGTTACCACTACCATTTTTCTGATTTTTATTTATTATAATAATTATTATTACGTATTTATTTATTTTTGGGGGGTTTTAGAATAAGTAAGAAAAATAGCAAAAACTTGGAGTGTATATATATAGAGAGAGTGGTAGGAAAATGAAAATTGGTGTTGGAAAGGGTTGAAGGGTAGCTGAGTAGGTATTCAACTAACCCCATTTGTCGTGGGAAGATGTTAGGGATTTTTCTTTTTCTTTTTCTCATTTATCTATTTTTTTTGTTTGGGTAATATATAATTTTTTCGATTCATAATTTTGGAAAATGTTGCGGTCTCGTTATGGTATCATCTCGTCGGTTGTTTTAATAGTTGGATACACATGTAGTTAGTATAAGATAGATAATCCAACGATTATAATGGAATGTTACCATTACGGGACCATAACATTTCTTCATGATTATGCGATTCGTAATAGTTTTATTTTTTCTAATTAACAGTTGATAGTTGATTGCATTTCAAATTTGCTTAGGGTACGATTAAATAAAGAAGAAAGAGAATTTCAAATATCAACTTTTTCAAAACCAAGAAGAGTCGTTAAATAAAACTCTTTAAAACCATAAAATTCATAAAAAAAAACTAGATTTCTAGTTTGTCCATTAATACAAGGATTTTAAATAATATTAAAATAAATAAGTTTTTTAGTTTAGAATATCGCTAATAATCATGATAACAAACTAGGGCAAATAATTAAATTAAATATTCCAAATATCCTAATCTACATCAACCTTTGTGGTCACTGAAATTATCACCATATGCCACTTAACATTAAAACAACTAATAGATTGGCCACACATAAAGTTGTCTTTATTTTTTTCCTCAAATAATGTGCTCAAATTATTTTTTTTTCTCATCAAGTTGTTTGGTGATAACCGACCAGACCCCACCAGTGACATCACCAAATTGTAGTATACAATTTTCTTTATGAAGTATTGAGGAATTATGTCGTCTTTGTTAGGTCTTTGTGTTGTATTGTTTTCAGTTTGTTTTCTAGCGTTGCTAGTCTGGCTCTAGGCAGTCTTATGACACGTCTTCCTAATTTTCAGCTGTTGGTTGTACTTTTCATCAAAAGGTTGTGTACTTTGCACATTTGTATATTTTTTATATATCCTCCATCATTTTTTTTTTTAAATAATAAAAAAAAAAAGAATAATGTTTATAACTTGATGAAATTGCTGAAAAACGACTACAAGGGAGACAAATTAAATTTGCTTATTAAACTGACATGTAATTTGTAATGGAGAAAAATACAATAACCTTGACATGATATATAATACATTATAGTTGACCTTACATGTCATTTTCTTACTCTTATCTTCTTGTTTGATTAGTTTTTTTAAATGATCATTACATTTATGATTTTTACTGAATGTTGGGGCGGAGCCAGAATTTAGAATTTACCCGGGCTAAAGTCATTTTAATGAAAAATTTCATTTCATAAATTTAAAATTCTTGTATGGAACATCCTATTGCTATGGGGCCGAATCCTATACTTTTTATTTTTTTATTTTTCAAAAAAATGCATATTTATATAATGAAATGTCGTACTTATATATGTTGTTGTTAAGTGTATGACATGTCAGGTCGAAAGCATGTCAATTATTAAAAAAAAATATATGACTGTCTAACTGTTATATTTGTGTAAGAGTTGTAAGACTACTGATAAATTACGATTATGATCGGTTTTAAACAGTAAATTTAACCTAAATCAACACTGAATAAAAAAGTAAATTACTACTAAATGAACCACTAATATTTAGTGTTGATTAATTAGTGTAAAGTATATATATTGAAAATTAATGAAATGATTAAAGATTGATAGTACAATTGATAAATAAAATAATATTCAAACATAAATAAAATGTATAGTCAATAAATAAAACAACATTTAGACATAAATAAAATATATAGTTAGGATATTCAATATAGCATAAGATTACAAAATATAAAATAATGGCTAAACTATATGATGCTTAGGAAGACAGTCTTATTACATTCATCACTAAATAAGTACTCACTATTTATTAACTTAGCAAGATAAATATCTACTCCCCTAATCTTAATATGCTAATAAGTTCATAAATCACTAACTACGTACAAATGGAAACCTGGCAGAATTTATGTTAAATTACCCTACCGGGCTAAGTTAAAATATGTACATGAAACGTATCTAATTACCATCGAACTATCTAATTTTGATTAATAATTATCGATTCTATATACAATAAATAAACCTACTATATTCTCTAATTATTTAAATAACATTAATATAATTTTATTAATATGGTAGGATTGTATAGAAGATTGACTCTACTATAGAGCCAACTGTTGACTCCATAGCAAAACCGTAATAATTGTATAATGTATAATGTATATGTCATATTTTTTCTTAAAAAAAAAAAAATACTTGGTCAAAATATTTGGTGTATGAGAAAACAAAAAACATTTCAATAATTTTGATAGAACGAGTGGCAATGGTTACATTGTACAAACCCAAAAATTCCTATCATATGTTGTGACCAGCCAAATTATTGTACTATATTTTATATTATAATGAACAGCTTGAGTATAAAAAGTCCAACGGATTGATTGGTCAATTTGTGCGCCAAATTATTATATAATAAGAAAAGGATAAGAGCAAGTGGTAGGTGCATATGCATCTAATTCCATCTTCACGTGCCCCTTTTGTGTATCCACAAACTTTTGAGCAAATTCACAACTATGTTAGATTTAATTAATTTTATGTCTTACATCGGATGTATACCAAAAATATGTAAAATTTTATTAGTATAAATAGATCATTTACCTTTAGATTATAATGACACATTATTCTATTATCTCATATTTAGAAAAAATTCCTATTTTGTGGGTTATATAACCCTAGTTGTATTTTATTGGTGAGTTTAATAAATTTAGCGTTGCGGTTGGCGGTGCCCGGAGACGTAGGCTATTTTCGCCGAATTCCGATATCATTTTTTGTGTTCTTTTTATTTCTCGTCTTTTATTTGTGTTGACTTATTTTGGAGTAGTGCTTGCCATATTTGTTGGAGGGGTATTTTTGTCCGCTGCGCTTGTTGTGATACCCCAACAAGTGGTATCAGAGCCATGGTTGGTAGCCCAGTTGTGATGTGGATGACGTGGTATGTTCCCAGTAGAGCCGGAAGGGCCAGTGAATCCGTGTGCCTTGTGTCGAAAGTCTTCCTAGCGAAAGGGTGTGGTCAGGCGGCGGGTTCCGTTGGTGATGACGGCGGTACAAGATGGTCGGATCGTATGAATTTCGTTCAAGGGGAGACCAAATGTGGTTTTGTGTTTGAGGGGAGTTTGTTGGGTGTGCAAACCCAATGCCATATCGAAAGATTAAAATTTCCAAGTCAATATATAAGCTTGGTGGACTATTTCTTCTATTGTCAATTGGTTTTAGAATGTAACCTCATTTAGGCTTGTATGTTAGGTTTGATGGAGAACTGAGTTTTGAGTTATTGGTATTAGCAATTGGTATCGGAGAATTGGGTGAATAATGTTCAAATCCGTTTTGAACATGATTCTGCATTTTAATATATAACTTAATTTCCTATATATCTCTTACTTTTATCAAATCAACTTTAATCAGTTTATTTTAAATAAATATAAACTTACAATCCCACTAACAATTGACTATACAATTTAATTGGTTTGTATTATTTAATTATATGAATAATATTAAAAATAGTGGAATATTGGGGTTAAGTTAAACTTGGGTTAGATTTTAAATATAAAATAAAATTGAGTGGAATAATTCATAAACAAGCAGCCCGAAACTCCTTCTTGCTAGTTATTCTTTGGGATAAATATTCTCCTCGTTGATCATCCGACGTCGTGTGTGTTTTATGTATTTTTGTTCGTTTACCTTACTATAACTGTAATCACGCCCGTTATCCTAATTTGCACATCAATACCACACAACTTTTATAAATTAGTCTCGTTATTATTTCATATTCATTTGAAAAACAAAATAAATTAATTATAGATTGATGATTCGTATATAAAAATATTGAAATTTGTATTCGATTTAACTAGTGGTCAATAATTTATGCACATAAAAATATTGAAATATATCATGTTTAGATCAAGATAAAAAATATAATTATAAAAAATATTTAAATAAATATTTTTTAATTATGAAAAAATTATTTTTTTTTCTTATTTCAACCTTCCGGGCAAAAAGGGGGCGGACGAGCCGAAGAGGTTGTTTTGTACTTACTTGCCCGCTATCCTAGGCAAGATGCGTTGGTTGATCCGGAAACATGACCAGATCCATGAATCGGGATCCTGATGCATATAGATACAAATGGTCCAATGGGAGCAAGAATTTTCAGGAACATTTGTTTCCTTTAATAAGTGCAATTGCTATCGCTCGTCAATGGACAATTGCTAAGCTTAGTGTGTGACTCGTTGGTTTTTGTTATTTATAGGACTCATTACCAATATTTTCTTATAATATTAATCACTTTAGTTCAAACTTTCGTATGAATATTATGGGATTAATTATATTATAAATATTTTTATTACTTTTTAATTATTGAATTATTATAGGAGACACGCAAAGGGGTGACACTAATCATCATAGGGAGAGTGCAATGCCCCACTCACACTATCCACGATAGTCATGATCGATCTCGTGACCTTTGACTTTAAAGGGAGTTTCACCATCCGCGAGTCACCACTTGACATTTGGCTTCCAGGGTTACTTAGCGGCCTAGAGCTGTAAACGAACCGGACATTCGCGAACAAAAGCTCGTTTGTTCGTTTATCGAACTGACTTCGAACAGAAAATTAGGCTCGTTCAATAATCGAACGAACATGAGCACGTTCGCGAACGTTCGATAATGTTCGCGACCATTAATAATATAATTTTTTTTTGTATGTAGTTACATAATACTTTTAATAGAAAATGTGAAATATAAAATTATTTTTATTTTATGTTTTTTTATTTTTATATTATTTGCATAATATTTTTTAATAAAAAATCTAAAATATAATTTTTTTTTATTTTCAGGTTCGAATGACTTCGAACAAACAAATTTCAAGTTAATCAAACATATTTAAAAGTTTATGTATTAAATTATTCGAAGACGAACGAACTCGAACTTTGACGAACAATTAAACGAACGAGCTCGAATACGATTTTTAGCTTGAAAAATAAACGAACAAACACGAACACTGTTTGAACGTAAACGAACACGAGCTCGAACAATCCAAGCTCGGTTCCGTTCGGTTCGTTTACAACACTTAGGGGATACTTATTTTGAAACGAATATAATGTGATTTATTATCAGTTATATGCACCACACGTGTTGTGTACTAATTTTAAATAGACTTTTATGTTATTTTGTACAATTTAAACTTGATATAACATTTTCAATAAATTGGAATAGATAATTGTATTACATATCAATTCCATATTTTTAATATATAAATATTACTTATTTTTTTTTTATTTATAAATATTAGTGAATATCTGTTACCCGTGCACTGCACGGAACTCGTACTAGTTTTTACACATCACATTAACTTTAATTCACTATTCATCCACTAATATAATTTTAACTAATCGTCACTTCCAATCATTTTCTTCTCCTTTTACCTCAACTCAATTTTAATTATTTTATTTTAGATATTAATTTAATTTATCCACTAACAACTAACAATATTAAAATTTTAAAACTTAACTATAATTAAAAAAATTAATTTTTTTACTAGTTGAATTCAAGTTGATCCGAAAAAAAATTAATATCCAATCCCCCCCCCCCTAGCGCTGATTGGTATTACCGCGGGATTTTGTATCCTTCACAACCTCAAAAGAACTTCATTTTGTATGCAGATTGCAGAACATTCAGCAAAATATTTAAACCCCATCTAAAACCTCCCACCTTATCACCCTTTGCGACTCCGAAAATGCCCATTATCCTGCACAATCTCACTCTTGTCAACAAATTTTCCTTTTCGAGCTACGAATTCCCTTTTAAATCTTGCAAACAATCTTGCAAATTTCCCCAAATTCTTCGTGTAAGTTGTGCACAGAAAGCCAAAAGGACAGGAAAATTGAGGTACCCATCTGAGAAAAAGAAGCTAAGACACCAGAAAAAGACCAAAATTGATGAGGAGAAGAAATTCGAAGGCGTCTGGAGGCTTTTTAGGCTCGGAGTTCCCGTTCACGAAGACCCTGGAAAAGATTTCTGGAGTGTCTCCGAGGCTCTGCTTAAAGCGATAGCCAAAGTTCTTGAATTTCCGGTCGAAATATCTCCTTTTTTATTGCTTGCTCGTGCACAATTTGTGAAATTTTTGTTAGTTTGTGACATTATTAAACCTTAAATTTCTAGTTTTGTTCAAGTGTTCTTATGCAAATGTCTCTAGCATGCCCTTTCAGTGCCAACTTAATTGCAGTTTATGTTTTGCAGGTACCATCCATGTTGCCACCTGAGGCGTTCACGGTGATCAGAAAATCATTTGATGCGAGGAAGGTATGTAAAGCTTGAAGCTTTAGTTGTTTTGTCATAATGTATGCAGTTTTCAACTCATTGGTGATGACATCTTGACATTTGATTGGCTTCCATTTACTTTCTCCATTTGTGTTCCTCTTAACATAACAATCAATTCCTAATTATTTGAGGGTACACTTTTAATTATTTTTATGAGCTTACATTCCACATTTAATGTGGTTAAACTGTGTTAAGGCATTTTTCTTTACACGGCATGTTGTTTGTTAGAGAAAGACTGATTGATGGAAGCTTGTTTAAGATTCTGTTATGCAAACTTAAATTGGTGTTTTGTTTCCGTTTCCCAAGAATGCACAGTTGAAGGTAAATCTTCAATGCAGGAAGATCCTTACCTGTTGCTAAATTCATGGAATATTTCCTTTTCTATGCAATAATAAATGATGGTGTTGGAAATCGGTTCCGTGAAGGTACTATGGTGTAGGATGACTTGAGAGTTTCACGAATGTAGGATATGACTGATATTCAGATTTTCTATCAAGTAGACTTTGGATATGTGATAGTTACTTTAACTCTGGCATGATAGTGTATATGGCCTGTATATGTCGTCTACAAATGGCATATTGTTTTCATTCTGGTGTGGTAACTTGATGTGAACCTTTTTCTAATTGCTTGCTCAATTTAGAAACCCTCATACTTGTATAGTTGTATGTCAATTTTCAGAACTTCTAAGAGTTGTTCAATAAGCACTGATGGATTGAGATCATAAGGCCCCTCAACCTTGTGGACATATATTATATGGCTCGACATATTAAGACTCCTACCTGCACTAGATTTCTAACTTTCTTCTTCTTTCTGTCGTTATGAATTTCTCTTTCAGTATTATGATTACATTCTTAAAAAATTATAAAAAAAAATCGAGAGATTTGCATATGATCAGCCATTTTTTTTTTTTCTACTTAATCTTAGTTGCAGAAGGAGAAGAAGTTCGTATATACTGTGGATATGGATGTTCATAAACTCATTAGCATTGAGCCTCGGACCGTGGAGTTTGTCTCTGAGCTGGAACCGAAAGCTGGGTTTGTGGAGTTTTTACATCACAGCAGCATTTCTGGTGATTTAATGAATGTAATACGCAATCACAGGAGTATAGGTGAAACTGATTCTTCTAGTGAAGCTGTCCACAACAATCGATTCACAGGAGGTTACATTTCTACAACCAGAAGAAAACCAAGAGTAGTAGTCGTCGGTAGTGGGCCCTCGGGACTGTTTGCTTCCCTTGTGCTTGCTGAAGCTGGTGCTGATGTCACACTAATCGAAAGAGGGAATGCAGTCGAACAAAGAGGACGCGATATTGGTGCTCTGGTAGTCCGCCGGATGTTACAATTGGAAAGCAATTTTTGCTTTGGGGAGGTCATATCTTTATCCGTATAGTATTTTATTTTAAACTTTGTCTTTTAAATTTTTTATTTTTAATTTTATTTATAATGTCAGGTTATAATTCCCATTGTATCGTCATTTTCCATTAATTTTATGCGTGAAATTTCTTGGCATCTGAGAGTTGAAATTATTAGATGATTAAGTAATTGACTAAAAGAGTATCTACTGGAGGAGTCTCATTTTGGACTCTGGTTAAATCACTTGTCTTTTGATATCAAATAGGATGTGAAATGCATTTCGTTAACTTCTTAAGTTGTCTTTTAATACCAAACAGGAAAATTACTCAACTTAGTAATCCGTTTAAAGCTATCATAGAGCATTTTAGTTCTGCATTCAAGTTCAAGAAAGTAGGACTTTTTTCTACTATCGTAAATGAGTTCTTTTCTCATAGTACATTAATTGCCACTCTTCATTTATTATAGACTTATGTATGGCAGGGTGGTGCAGGTACTTGGAGTGATGGGAAGCTGGTAACAAGAATTGGACGAAATAATAGTAGTGTTTTGACAGTAAGTGTTTCTCTTTCTTCTTGCTGTTGATGGCACTTATGTTTTGCACCTTTTTATTCTAATTTCTAAGGACATTTGACGTGCTTCTGAATTTATTTTAGCTTACAGATTTGTTTATTTATTTATTTATTTTTTCATCTTTAAGGTTCTGAAGACATTGGTTCACTTTGGTGCTCCATGTAGTATATTAGTTGATGGGAAACCTCATCTGGGTACTGACAGATTGATTCCACTTTTACGAAACTTTCGCCGGCACTTGCAAGAGTTGGGTGTGAGTTTCATATGTAGTTGAACTAATCTGTAAACAGATTTTCTTTCCTTTTTTTTTTTTTTTCTTGTTCTTATTTCTTACTATAATTATGCTTAGGTGACTATCCTATTTGGGACAAGGGTAGATGATCTTCTAGTGAAAGGCGAACGTGTTGTAGGTGTTAAAATATCCGATTCAGGAGATAGCTCTAAGTCCGGTTGCCATAACTTGGAATGTGATGCTGTAGTTCTTGCAGTGGGGCATTCTGCACGGGACACTTATCAAATGCTACTTTCCCATAATGTGGACATCATTCAGAAAGATTTTGCTGTGAGTGCTGATTATAATATTTGTTATGTTTTTTTTTTTATCATGCAAACACATAGTGCTATTCACACGAGTGGTTTTAAATTGCTGTTGAATAGAAGGTTTGAAGTAGGATATCATAGAAGAAAGCTGAAGGTCAAATTGAAAAGCAAAATGTACTTTTGATGAATACAAATTTGATGTTATGTTCTGATTTACATTTTTAATTGTCTGGTACATGATATGATTTATTTTTGTTGCTAATATTACTCTTATCATTCTTCTTTTTTTAAGTTGTGATATCCAATCAGTGAATTTCTTTTTAAGAACATCGTGCTTTATCAAACATTGTGAAAGGCAATCAAGTGTTCAGTCGCATTCCATGTGATATTTTCTTTCGCCTTTATTACAGGTTGGTCTGCGGATTGAACATCCTCAAGAACTGATAAACAATATACAGGTTTGTCTGGAAAATTAGATGCGTGTGATTTTGGTGCAAAGTAAACTCGTACTGTTGTAGCAATAAAATGAGCACCACTATCTTACTTCTTTACAATTTACAAGGAGGCAAAGTAGGAGAAGGAACGGAATAAAATAGAGGTTTCTACAAATCAGTGAGATCCTAATTTAATCTCATCATTCTCAGCAAAATATTATACCCCAGCTTTCGAATGTAAACATGAAAAGCTTGAGACAGTTGTACTCTATTTTGCAAAATGGGTGGGGCAATTTTACTGATTAGATTTCTTGCTGAAGGAAATTTTTAGGTAGCTAACTCCAGCTTCACAGTTAAGTCTTGGAAGGTCATTCTCAACTGCTTGTTGTGTGCTATGAATTGGTTTGCTTGCTTGAATTGGATGGAATGATTAGTTACTAGTTAGTTATCAAAAACATTTCAACTTTCGTTTAGCTAGAGAAACTTTTTGTCCTAAAATACTTTGCAGAAGATACACTGTTCAATAACTTTTTTCTCCATATCCAACACACATTAAACATTTCTCACTCAATCCACTATTTATACACTTGCATATTTATAAATCTCCAATCATGTCCAATCATTCATTTTTCGTATTTCTGTATCAGATCAACTTTTGCCATTACATTTTGCATCTCATATCTAAACACTCTCAAACCTCATCATAGTTCTTTCAATATATGTTCATCATTATTCGCTTAAAGAAATAAAAAGAATCAAATTATCCTATCACTATTGAGCTCCATACTAATTGGACCCATGTGTTATTCCTAGTTCCTGCCACAATCTTTTGCTACTAAACTTTTAATCTTTTCGCATGCCTACAATTAGCTAATGTTCAAGGACTGTGAGATATGGATATGTGTACTTGCCTATAGCATCAAACTACAATTACAAGTGTTTTTTTTCCCCTAAAAAGAATAATTGTGTAAAATATTGTGCAGTATTCCGAGTTAGCTTGTGAGGTTCAGCGTGGCCGTGGGAAAGTACCTGTAGCAGATTATCAGATTGCTGAGAGGATTAAGACCTCAAGTGTGGAACCAATAGTTCGTAATTGTTACTCCTTTTGCATGTGTCCAGGAGGTCAGGTATTATTACTCCAATTTATTCCAGTAAAATGACTTCCTTATACCGTAATCTAGTTTTTCAATTGCTTTATCGTCTGCCTTTTTATTCTTTATTCCTCTTAGCCTATGTTTTTCCTCAAATTTATATGACCCTCGGGATGCAATCGATTTTTTTGTTTTTTTTTTTTCAAGAAATAAAATGCAGTAAAAGAAAACAATATTTATATTCAAATCTTTCCAGCTTATATTGTGAACTTGGTGTTCATGTGCACTACCCTGTGGAGCCCCATCAGCTGATTTTTCAGTTATAAACATTTTGACGCAGGTGGTTCTAACCAGCACGGACCAGTCGGAACTTTGTATTAATGGCATGTCATTTTCTCGGCGTTCGTCCAGGTGGGCAAATGCAGCACTTGTGGTGACAGTCTCATCAAAAGACTTCGAAGCTTTAAATTTGAGTGGGCCTCTAGCAGGTGTTGGGTTTCAGGTACTTTCGGGTCTGAATGTGTTTGTTGCCTTTTATTATATTCACTTGTTTTATCTATTCATTTACATAAAAACTTCGTTAAGGGTGACAGCACTTATTATTTGATGAATCATATTTAATCAACTTCTCGTTCTTAAGTTATTTATCAAACATAAATTGTGCTGGCATGCTCATTATATTTACAATATCATTTTTTTTGTTATGTTCTTTGTTCTTTCCCCTTATTTTCTGTATATACACACTTTCATTTTGAAGTAGTTATGGACACTGTTTTTGGCCCATTCAGAGAGCATTCGAGCAAAAGGCAGCTGTAATGGGAGGTGGCAATTTTGTCGTCCCTGTACAAACAGTTACGGATTTTCTGGAAAATAGACTGTCAGGTAATATATATATATATATATATATATATTTATTTATTTATTTATTTATTTCTCTTCTAATATACCCTCTCTACAACTCCTAAGGACTTATTTGCGTCGACATTTGTAGTGTCGTCTTTGCCACCATCCAGCTACCGTTTAGGTGTAAAGGCCTCAAATCTGCACGAGTTATTTCCCACTGATATTACAGAAGCTTTGCAGTCAGCAATTTCAATGTTTGACGAGGAGGTTTGAAATCTTCATCCCATTCTCATTCCGCAATTTTCATAATCCATCTGGTGTTAAATATCATTTGTGTATGCTGTATATTTTAGTCCAAGCTAGCCCTTAACTTTTGTCACTATCTTTGGATCTTACAGTTACCGGGATTTGCTTCCAGCAATGCTCTTCTTCACGGAGTTGAGGTACTATTACTAAACTTTCTCATTTGCTTGCTTACTCAAAAAACATTTTGAAGTTATAGTTTGTATGTATTTTTGAAGAAACAATATAGACAACCGGTGAACCATGAAAATCATTTACGGCCGTTCTTTTATCCTTGTTGTAGACGAGGACTAGTTCTCCCGTCCAAATAACACGTACACGTGATACGTGGGAAAGCACCTCTATGAAGGGGCTTTATCCGGTGGGTGAGGGTGCAGGATATGCCGGTGGAATCGTGAGTGCCGCCGTTGATGGAATGCATGCCGGATTCGCACTGGCACGTAATCTTGGACTCTTGAACGACTCCATAGGTTCAGTTGTGGGCAAGGCTCAAAATGTCGGATTTGTTAAATACTAACGCTTGTACTTTATGCTTCAAATGTTGTGTCTAGTCAATGCAAGAACCCTAGCCACAGGTTGAAATATATATGCACTGTAATTCACTTGTACAACTCATCTCCAAAACATACAAATTTAAAAAATTCAAAAGAAAATGTAAGTTTTGGAGTTTTGAGTTTGGATTTGAAGATAATAAAGTCTGACTTACTGAATTTGTCACTTCGAGGATTGTTCTTTAAAGGTCTTATTAATGCTTAATTTTTGTTTGAACAGATAAGTAAACTTAAGGTTGTACTATAAA
Organism: Striga hermonthica; assembly: GCA_902706635.1. Lineage (NCBI taxonomy): Eukaryota > Viridiplantae > Streptophyta > Magnoliopsida > Lamiales > Orobanchaceae > Striga > Striga hermonthica. Next base: position 8,962,401 of record CACSLK010020742.1, on the reverse strand, counting down.
TTCAATACATAACAAACACGGATTACTGTGTAGTGTGTACTATACATTAAGAAAAATGTGTTCATTGCTGTATTTTCTGCATATAGATGTAAAAAAATTGAAAAATTGACACACTGCTTCACAAAATTTTGTTCTGCTTTTATTCCTCCCTTTTCTTTTTTTGTTCTTCTTTTGTTCCTTCACATGCAGCTCAAACTTCAAGGAAAAGTAAAAGAAAACGACACACACAAACATTGCAAAACACTCGATACAATCAGCAGTTGAGCCCACACTGCTTGGTGTCGGGCCCTTTGGCCCGCATCACAAACGGGTCGATCCGAACCCACAGCAACGAGAAAATGGATGCAAGCAGCACCGACCAGATGACTACAATTGTCGGTGTTCGGTTTTGCCTCCCCATCAGCCCCTTGAGGAAAGGGTACAAGTGTACAATAACCCAGAATGCAAAGAAGAGCTTGCCGAAAAGTGGGCCCCACGACTGGTACCCGTTGTTGATGGCGTCCGAGACTCCGGCCACGACCCCGACGAGGTTTATGACGAGGACAGTTGTCGGGGGTATGAGGAGGGTCGTCCACTTGAAAGCGTACAGCTCACCAAAATCCTCGTCATCCGTGGCCTTGGACGTGACAGTGAAGTTGGTGTCTATGCCAGCTAGGATCTTGAGGAGGCCCTGAATGACAGCGAATAGGTGGGCCGAGATGCCACCAATGACCCAGAACTGCTCGTTTCTCCACCACTCCTCGATGCTGACTCCGCTCCACCTCAGCTCGAGGATGCCCGTGATGAAGATCGAGAGGAAGAGGGCGATGAAGAAGAGGCTTGCGAACGTGCTTATCTGCAGTGCAACCCGAGTAAAGGTTCAGTCTTTTTTTTTTTAATTAAATTTTTGTTGGATCTTGGTAGTGAATGTTGAAACACAACCCAGTTTGTTTTGTCGTCGGGACGAATTTCGGGGGGCAATTTTATTTAAACAATCAGGTTTGTTTTGTAATATTGTTAGAAATGGACCTTTTCTTGCCA
>CACSLK010020742.1:8930429-8941079 GCA_902706635.1 Striga hermonthica | reverse complement strand
AAAATGAAATGAGAATTTTTGAGAAAATCTAAGCGTTAGTCCGGTCGATCTGTCGTATTTTTCTGACAAAAAACACTTACGTATATTATGAAATGACATACTTTTATTTATATAGTCAAAAAAAAAAAAAAAAAATATGATTGTCTAACAATTAGAGGTATTTACTGCAGTGGGAAACAAATTTATACGATAATCCACAAATTTATACAACAATTTATGTAAAAAAAAAAATAAAATTATGCATTAAATGTCATTTTTCTAATATAAAAAACCCAAGAAATGAGGAGGAGACATACACTGCAGCAGCCATTTCTAAAGAAGACTCCAAGTGGTGGAATAAGTATTGCCATAAGAATTTCCAAGAACATCTCACAGCTGCTTGAACCCATTTTTATTCAATGATGATAAATAATATTATGCAATTTAAGTATATTTGGCTGATTGATATATTATTATGATCTATTAAATTTTTTTATGTTTTTTCTTTTTCCTTTTTTTTATTTTTTTAAATGTGATATAATATGCTAGTTTTTTTGCATAAATAGCTTGTTCTTAGGAGACAAATGTCACAAATCCTGAGGATTAATCCCAATAATATAGGATCTCCATAGTGAAATGAGGACAGACCTTACAAGAACTACTTATTAACAACTTACCGGGAGCCCGAATTTGCTGCGGGTAACGATTCACGACGAATCTCGAAATAAAAATAACGTGCGATTGTATCAGAATAATCTCGGAAAAACGAACAAAGAATGTACGACTCGATCGAAAAACAAAATAAAAAATAACGTGCGATTAAATCAGAATAATATCAGAAAAACGAACGCCCGAATTTGCTGTGGGTAACGATTCACGTTGAATCTCGAAACAAAAATAACGTGCGATTGTATCAGAATAATCTCGGAAAAACGAACAAAGAATGTACGACTCGATCGAAAAACAAAATAAATGTAAATTAGGGAAAAAAAATTTGGACCATTTCTCGATTTATGCGTGTCATCCTTGCGCAGGGGCCATGCTAATCTTCTCTGTATCGTTCCAATTTTATCGGATGTCCCCGAAGGGACAGCTGCCAGAGTAGAGACGTGTTATATGAACACATGACAATTTATATTTTTCTCCGATGTGGGACAAAGAGAAGAACTTGTATCTATTGGGCCGATGGACTTCTCTTATGTATGTATACGGGCCGATGGATTTAGAACTAGGCCAGACTTGATGCAAATGTCTGCCTAGATCTTATGTATTTGATTATGATTTGTAATCTGGGCACTGATTCTTTATTTTTCTATTTTTTTTCCCTCAAATTCAAAATTGAATTTTAGATTATTTAACTGTTAGTAATTAGATAACTTATAAATACATTTTTTTTTAGCTAAAAAGCACATATACTAGGTAATATAATTATTTGGTCCGGTTTTACTACTGACGGTGAACACATATAAACATCCTCACTACAGGAGTTAAACATATCATAGTATCATACACAGTCAGTATATGATATTAAAAAATTACGAGATCCTAATGTATCGAGTTGTAATCGAACCAAACGAACCAAATTTAAACATTTTCGAGCAGATTATATTCGAATACTTTAAGTTGTTCGATTAAAAACACACACAAAGTGATATTTTTTTTTTTTTTTTTTGTGTCCCTAGCTAGGCTAACAAAGACCAAATCATGACATCATTAGCTCCAAATCTTAAGCAACAAGAGAGCATTTGATGAACATGAAATTCTTCATAACAATTTGATAGGTTTTGGCCCATTAATCCATCATGATGTGGTCCTCTTACTGCAAATTTCATTATTTTCCCTTGCAATTTTAACTTTGACATATAGTAATTATTACAGACTAGTTACAAAGTTTTTTTTTTTTTAGTATTAATCATATGTTTCCTAATAATTAATCTTAATTTTTCATATGGCTCGCAATTAATGAATTCAATCCATAAGCTTAGTCAATACTAAAAAATAATTAAAAAGTATTATTATCATTTATTATCATATACGTACGAGACAACTACGAAGCGTACCTGACGGTTAATTATCCTACTGTTTATAAATGAAGATGCCAAGCATTTCATGTATTAGTTTTTATTATTTTTCTAACTATTACACTTATGTTACACTTTCACAAGACTCGTGTCACAATACCAAATTTAAGGCTCAAATTTTTACCTATCTACCACCCCGGGCAACATGATTTCCAATTCGCTCGCCCACACAATAATAGTTCGGGGTTGTGTAAGTACATCACATTCACTCAAACACGCATGTGGAAGCTATCAATAGTAAATAAGTGACACACAAGATTACAGACTCACACCCAACCAAAGTAGTATAATTACTCAATGTACAATAGAATGTCTTACAACTTGCACACACGGTTCAAACCCCACACTCTAGTACTAGTACAACATTAATGATCTTACTCAGTCATCAAGTGATGCCACACCGGGCCTTATACACATGTCTAATATTCGCCAATCTAGTTCTGGCCTTATAGACGTTGGGCTTACACACGCACACTACAACACTTGGTGTATTCCAACTCATGATAACACTATCTTTCAATACGAGGACTTTGTTCGCACCATATCTCGGTCAATCTGTTTGCCTCGCATGTTTGTCCTCGTGTTTTAGCTCTCTCGCCGGATGAGTTTACTAATTTAAAGTCGTAAAAACAATTTAAATATGAAAAATGAAGCTTTATCCATTTTTTCATGGTTTTATTTATTTTATTAGAAATTTAATAAAGTTAAAATTCACTATGTATAGTTAAATAAAATTGAAAAGTGACTAATTTTTTTTTTTTAAAAAAAAATTGTATGTTCTTGTTGGTCAATCATTATTTCATAATTTGAGAAAATTCCATGGTCATGAGTTGAATATGTTATTTTTTCTTTAAACAAGGATCTAAAAAAAAATTAAATGATGAATTTAGAAGTTATCATATATATTTTTTCCATGTCATAAATATTTATTTTGAGGATATTATCAAAACTAGTATGTACCCCGTGCGATGCACGGGCTGTATTTATTTTCGTAAAATTTATAACTGAAGGCTATTAATCAATAATACATAGAACTTGTTAGGTATTCGTAAAATGATCATCATGAAAAAATCATACATTATTAAAAAATTCTTCGTTTTTCCATGAAAAATTATTTTTCACTTGGTAACCGTAAATCGATATTTACCAAGATTGTTCTTCCCTTGGTAATTGTGAATTGTATAGACACCTCATTCCTTCATTTTTTTGTTGATTTTCGAAATGTTACCACCATGAAATAAAATTATAGTGAAAATATGTAATATTGTGATTGATACTAAATATATGATTATATTGTGAAGTTTAATTTTATATCGAGTATAAAGAAAATTATTACCTTAAAGTTAAAGTTTGGATTTTGAGTATATCTTTTTTTTTGTCAATCATTCTAATTTTTTTATGCTAAATTCATTCCAAAAATTGAGAACAATTTTGTTTTGTTATGTTGTAACAGAGATTTGGAAGTTTGGTTGTATCTTTTGTAAAACATATTAATAAAAATAACTACGTGTAAAAAAAACAACAACGATATTTTATCATTTGTAGATAAAAAGTAACTAAATGAATCGGAGGACATGTAAATCACGGTTTTTAAATAAAAATATGTTTCATAAAAAAAAGTGATAAGAAAATGATTCAAAATGATAAAAAGAAAATCATATATTATAACAAAAAGATGTTTACTTGAGTAGTGGATTAGCAATTTTAAAAAACATGTTACCATGATTGAAATAAAATCTTTAGACTATCCTTATTGGTGACCCAATAGGTTGGGTCACCATGAAAAAGACAAAAAAAAATAAAATAATAATAATAAAAAAAAACAAAAATGAAAGAATTTGGGCGACCCATGTCACAATGTGATCTTGGGTCGCAACCGGCCACTGCTACCCTTTTTTTTCATGTTTTTGGATAAAATGTTGTCGCTGCTACCCTTTTTTCATGCTTTTGGATAAAAGGGAGAGAGAAATGGGACACTTGTCTCATTTCTATTAGTCTACTATAAATTTAAATGATAAGATAAGTATAACTCAAATTATTGATATTATTTTATATTAAAAATTAAATAAAAAATATCAAAATTCGTATTTTTTTATTTTTTACAAATAGAGATCACTCTTGATATGTTTTGGAACACAATTGGAATTATTATATTTGGTTGGATTGTAGATAAAACAATACCAAAAAATTTATTGTAGATAATATTTAATAAACAAATATATAAATAAAAATAAAATAAGTATTATATTGGGTTAGGTTAGGTTGGGGATAAAGATATGTAGGTTGTTAAAAGTTGGGTTGTGTAGGTGAAAGAGAGAGAATAAATTTTTTATTAGTAAGTTGGATTGGGTTGGGTTGTGGATAAATATAGTCTTAGAATATTTTTTACTTTTAGTTAAGTTGCATATATTGCATAACTATATATGAAAAAAAATTAAATATTTAAAGTCCAAATAGACGATTTAATTATATGTATATAATAGAGTGTACAGTCTAAATAATTAAATTTTATTTAGCATTTATATTGTTAATATTGATACCGTGATTATTGTAAAGTCCAATTCTCATTTTTACGGTAAATTTATATTGGCCTTGTTTGGTGATCAGCGGATAGCGGATAACGGATTGTATCAGCGGATAGCGGATAACAGATTGTATTAGCTGATATGACCAGCGAATTGCATCTGCGGTTTTTAAATAAGTGTTTGGTAAATAGTTGAAAGCTTATAGTTGTTTGACATTGCAAAATGACCAATAATGATATTTTATTTTTAGGGTGTATTCTTTTAATAATAATATATTAAAACATTTGATATTATTTAGTTGGTAATTTATAACTACATATATTTTTTTTTACTAACACTTGATAAATTAATCATATGGATGACATATATATTTAGGGTGTTATGAATTTTATATTTTTCCTAGATAAATTAATCATATGGATGACATATTATTATTTATTAGCACCATAAACCAATGTAGATTGTAAAAATAAATAATACAAACTCAGAAATTCCAAATAAATGAATTTTGTGAATCCTCTATCCCAAAAAACTGTCCTAATGAGTTTTATCTAAATTAGAGTTTTGGACCCAAAAAGCTCATCAAATAAGCTATTTACCAAACATGCTCAATAGCGGATTTGACGGGTCAAACTTTTCAATTAAGTTCAATCCGCTAATTTATCTTCAATCCGTTATCTTACAAACGGGGCCATTTTATTAAAATGAATTGATAAGTTTAAAAAGAGATATGGATTGAATTAAAAGATTGAATCGTGGTTAAATATCTTGATATCATAATTGTACTATTTTTAAAAAGATATTTCATAATATTTGGTTCCATAATAATACTACTTTTAAATATAATTGATTCCAAATAGTCGGATTTAGTGTTTAATCAAATATTATGGAATATCTTTTTAAAAAATATCTAATTATTATTTTCTTTTTTTTTTTGTTTCTTGTTTATATTTTATTTTTATTTTTGCCAATTGACAATATTATGTTTAATCACATTGTGCACGCAGATAATTTTTTAGATATAAAGTTGTGAACTTAACAAATATCTTATGTGGTTCACAATCCATATAAACAATTGACATTTGTCAAAATTTATGTGATAAAAACATTTATCCATTGTAAATGCTCTTGTTTTGTTTTAAATAATTTCAAATATAATTTTATCCATTCTAAATAAAATTCATACTATTTAAATTCGAACATTTCGTACCAAAAATAAATCACCCATTTTATACCACAAAATCGGACATTTATTATTAACAACACTTTTCTATGGAAAAATAAAAATGGCTATCAGATACTTAAAATAAAATCATCAACTTTATACCAAAATTAGATTTATTAATTTTGTCAACTTTATACTATAAATTAATTAAGTATTTTGTACAAGTCAATTTTACATTTTGTCCAAAATATTTTTTAGTAGCACATAAATGTTATTTATATTTTTGTATTTGGTTATCTTGTCTACGAAGAAAAAGATAATCTTGCAACTCTACTATGCCAACAAAAAGATGTATGAAAAATAACATAAATATTAATTTATTATGTTTTATTCAATACATGAAATATAATATAGATATAAAGATTAAGGATTAATTCTCTATAATATCTCAATCAAGTCTATATGTTTAAACTAAGGATTTCAAAAATTTCTATATACCCTCATATTTGTTTCCATAAAACTAAATCATCCTAAATTTAAATTCAACTAATAAAGGTAATAACCATAAATATTTGACTAAAAAGATTATGTACATTAATACATTAATTCTTGTTAATTTACTATTTTTAGACAATATTTAATGAAATTGGCGAGAAAGTGTTTCTAAAAGTGAATTATGTTAATCCTTATTATATATTAATAGATGCAAGACCCTAGTTGATAAATATTAAGAATGAAGTCCGGGATTGAGAATTTATAAAATTAGAGTCTTATGTTATTTGACACAATATGGAAAATCCACTGTTTTAACTTTTAACAAAATATGTCGACAGTAATTATGTCACCAACCCCAAAAGAAGAAAATATAATAATTTTGTCATTTATGGACCCCAAATCATTTAAAAAAAAAAAATGGACCCCAAATCCTAATTAGGTGGAGTTTTGATAAATAACATTTCATTTTTAAAGAAAAAATAATATCTTTGCCATTAGTGAACTCAATTCCTATAATAAGGTGGGTTTTTTTAATGAAAAAGGAATAAAATCATTTTTGCATATCAATTAAGTTTTATCTAATTAAAATAAAAAATAAAATGAAAAGAAAATTTTATATTAATTTCATCTCTTTTTTATTATTATAAATTAAAAAAAAAAAAATTCATGCACTGATATAATTCTTAAAAATATATCAATTTTTTTTTTTTTAATCATATAAACTTTAATAATTATATTTTTATTCGTAAATCAATTTCAAATTTCAATTCTATCCAACTCGTTCTCATTTTTTTTTTTTTTTTTCCCATCTTGTAATTTATATTTGTTTCCTATAAACATTCACAATTTCAATTTTATTTTTTTATCAATTTATTTAAATAATTTTTTTTATGACCTTTTTCAATTTAATTGTTAGAAAAAAAAAGATTTATATATTCACAATTTATTTGCAAAGAGAGACAAAGATTTGTTTTTTTTCTTTTCTCGGGCTTCATTAGAACTGACACCAAACCAGACAGAGGTATCCTCACCACTCTCATTCACTCCCCAACTCCACACTCTAAAAAAAGCTAAACTTCTTTTTCATTATCGCCAAATTTCCATGTGTTGTTGCCCTTTGGCATCATCTTTTCATGCCTTTACTCAGCAATAACTGCAGCTCTACCTTTTTCTCGGGCTTTTCGTCTACAGAACATTAAAGTGTTGTTCACTTGTTCTGTGTTCGCTCATCAATTTCACTGTTTGGTGGGTTGTGTTATGGTGCCGGTAGTTGTGGATTTATTATTATCTTTTGAAGGTGGGAGAGCAAATTTTTTGTGCAGGGCGCCATTAATGGCGCAAAAGTCTTGATCTTGAAAAAAATTGAGAACAAGGGTTTTGAAGGGCTCCTTTTTTTTTTCCCCTTTAATTTTGTAGCTTAATCTTTTAACAATTTTTTTGAAATGGGTTGTCCGAATTTTGGTTCTTTCTTGATTCTATTGCTGTTGTGTGCTAAGGGCTTGTTTGGCCAACGACCAAACACAGATGGGTTCTTCGTTCTTGACTTGTTGCAAAAGATGGGCTTGAAATTCCCACAAGATAATGGCTATTCTGGTTCATTGTGTTCTTGGAAGGGTTTGGTTTGTGATGACAGTGAAGAACACGCTGTTGGGCTACAATTATCTGGTATGGGTCTATCTGGTGTAATTCCAGATTCCACCATTGGGAAACTGACAAAGCTTAGAAGATTGGATCTCAGCAATAACAAAATCACAGCCCTCCCTTCTGATTTCTGGGGCTTGGGCACACTTCAAACCCTTAACCTCTCAAACAACCAAATCAGTGGGAGTCTGTCTAGTAATATTGTTGATTTTGGGCAGCTTCAAAGTTTAGACATTTCTTTCAATAATTTCTCTGGGAGGATCCCTGAAGAAATCGGCTCGCTCGCCGGTTTACAGGCTTTGAATCTGAGTCGTAATGGTTTTGGATCGGGTATACCGTTAGGTATCTGTCAGTGTAAGTCTTTGGTCTCCTTAGATTTATCCGAAAACAATCTCGTCGGTCTACTTCCTAATGGCTTTGCTGCTGCATTTCCACAGCTGAGATTCTTGAGGTTAGCTGGGAATCAGATTTCAGGTCAGGATTTGGATTTTTCAAGAATGAGATTAGAGTATCTTAATATTTCGAGCAATTTGTTTAACGGCTCTGTTGTTAATCTCTTTGGAGGCGAATTAAAAGTGGTTGATTTGAGGAGGAACCAGTTTCAAGGCCACATTGTTGCTCAGGCAAACTTCAGCTCAACCTTCGACTGGTCGAATTTGGTCTATTTGGATTTATCGGAGAATGAGTTGAGTGGGGAGTTTTTCTTTTTAACTGGCTTGACTCGTGCTAGAAACCTTACATACCTCAATCTAGCATTCAATAGATTCGCCAAACAAGAAATTACACAAATCGAAACGCTCGCAAATTTGGAGTATCTAAACCTATCGAGCACCAATTTGATCGGCCATATTCCGAGCGAAATGTCGAGTTTGACACACTTAAAAACACTCGACCTCTCCCGGAACAACCTAACGGGAGAAATCCCACTGGCTCTGATGAAAAACCTTCACGAGATTGTTAAGTTCAACTTCTCATACAACAATCTAACTTTCTGTAAGACCAATTTTCCGCAAGACACCCTACAATCCGCCTTCATCGGGTCAGTCAACAGTTGCCCGATTGCTGCAAACCCAATCTTCTTCCGAAAGAAAGCCTCGAGGCAACACAAAGGGCTTAAACTTGCTCTTCTCCTAACAATCTCCATGATCTGCTTACTAGTCGGGCTGCTTGTATTAGCTTTCAGGTGCCGGCGAAAAACGAGAATGTGGGGCATCAAACAGAATTCGTGCAATAGAGAAGAGCAAACTGTCTCGGGACCCTTCTCGTTCCAAACGGACTCGACAACTTGGGTGGCAGACGTCAAGCAAGCGACATCTGTCCCAGTCGTGATTTTTGAAAAGCCGTTGCTTAACTTCACATTCGCAGATCTTTTATCCGCGACCTCAAATTTCGACAGAGGCACATTACTAGCCGAGGGCCGGTTCGGGCCAGTTTACAGCGGGCTCCTTCCTGGAGGAATCCACGTGGCGGTCAAAGTTTTGGTCAACGGTTCTACCATGACTGACCACGAGGCTGCAAAAGAGCTCGAATACCTCGGACGGATCAAACATCCGAATCTTGTCCCCTTAACGGGCTACTGTCTGGCCGGAGACCAAAGGATCGCGATTTACGAGTATATGGAAAATGGAAACTTGCAGAATCTACTGCATGATTTGCCGCTCGGAGTCCAGGCCACGGAGGACTGGAGCAATGACACGTGGGAGGAAGAAATCAGCAACGGGATACAGAACGTGGGCTCGGAGGGGTCCCTGGCCGCCACCTGGCAGTTCAGGCACAAGATTGCGCTGGGGTCCGCACGGGCCCTTGCATTTCTCCACCACGGGTGCTTGCCTCCAATTATTCATAGAGACGTGAGGGCCAGCAGTGTTTATCTCGATTCTAATCTCGAGCCGAGGCTTTCGGATTTTGGGGTGGCCAAGATTTTTGGGTATGGGCTCGAGGATGGGATAATGGGCCACGGGCCTCCGGGTTATTTGCCGCCCGAGTGTGGGCAAAATGATGAGGGCCCGACTACCAAATCAGACGTTTATGGATTTGGGGTCGTGCTATTCGAGCTGGTGACAGGGAAAATGCCAGTTGAGGATGTTTATCCGGATGAAAAAGATGGCAATCTGGTGAGCTGGGTGAGGGGATTGGTTAGAAGGAACCAAGGGTTACGGGCCGTGGACCCGAAGATTCGTGGGACTGGTCCAGACGGGCAGATTGTGGAGGCTTTGAAAATCGGGTACCTCTGCACGGCTGAACTTCCTTCGAAGCGGCCGAGCATGCAGCAGGTTGTGGGGCTGCTCAAGGATCTTGAGCAGATTACGGCTTAGGGAAAAATGGCATGTTTGAACGGCGATTTGCAGCTCGTTTTTCTTTGTTCTTTCGTTTCCTTTTCTTGTTTTAGCGTGTATAGCAGAGCTCGATCGGGTTTTGATTGGGACTTGGGAGGGTTGCAGGTGATTATGCTTGGTTTTTCCGGTGATTGTTTGTGTTTTTTCTGGCTAAAAATGTCTGATTTTTTAGTGCAGTTTGTTTTAATCCATGTGGTGTGTCTCTTCTTGTGTTTTTCTGGCTAAAATGTCTAGTTTTAGTGCAGTTGTTTTGATTCTTTTGTATCTGAATGAGTTTATACCTTCTTGTTTATTTGGCTAACAAGTATCTTGCAAATCTTGAGTTAGCAGTAGCTTTTTTTCTGGTGGCCAAAAGGCCAAAACAATGTCAGTTGAACCAATGAAGGACCCCAAAAGAGTCATTTTTTTTTTTTTTAAAAAAAAAAAAA
>CACSLK010020742.1:8908354-8930421 GCA_902706635.1 Striga hermonthica | reverse complement strand
AAAAAAAAAAAAAAAATTATTCAAACTGTTATGAATTTTAATATTTTCTTACTATTATAATATTAATGACTACTTGGATCCAATTATGTAACTTGATAATATATGAATATTCAGCATGTTTAGATTCTTTTGACTGCTTAAATGTCTTGCTTTCGAAATTTGTACTATCCTAGGCTTTTATAACACTAAATTTAATTTAAATCCAGATGAATGTTTAAAAAAAAAAAACAATCATTTGATATACTTATATGTTCAATGCATTCATTCAAAAATATAATAATATTGTAGTTGGAATTTATTTTATTCAACAAAGTTGGCTAAATAATGGGACAGCTTGACTTCTGATATGTAAATAAGTCAAATTTGGAATAAAATAGCTCACAACATTATAGATGGAATTTTGTTTGTTCCAAACGTTATTAAGTGAACGAGTTTTGATGTTTATTTTATTCATGTTACCATAAAATAGCTCAAAATTATCGATTGAAAAGTTTTACTTTTGTTTTTTTTTTCAAAAATTTTATATTTTAATGATATGGCTAACTTTTATAATTAATTTCAATACCTCACATTAGAAATGCTCTTATATTCTCACTGAATTTGATTGGAAAGTCTCTCTCTTCAAGACCAGTGAGTTGTATGTGTAAGAGATGGTGTCGTTGCCCATTTCGTGCTTGCGAAATCTCGAATGGTCCTTTTGGGTCCGGCAACGGCGGAGACGGGACCCACTTTGGGCTCCTCTGTTCTCCTGACAATCGGAGGTCAAGTGCTACAGTTGAGGCAGTGGTGATGTCGGCCTCTCGTCCAGTAGTTGAGTTTGACGATTGGATTTGACTTGTTTTTCTCATATCTGAGTCACCATAGCCATCTGGAGTATTGGAGTGCCCATATATGAGATTCTTACTTTGGTGATCCATTTTCTCTTTGTTGGTTGGTCTGGGAGGTCGGTGCTTCTTGGTGTAGCGCGTCGTGCTTGTTGGTAGCCGGGGAGGGCTATAGTTTTAAGTTAGTTTGGTTTATTTTCCTTGTTCGTTGTTACATTATTCTTTTGTTTTGTTGTTTTTCTGTTGTTAGTCTCTCTCGGTGGAGTATTTTAGTCTTTTTTATTGAGTATTTTGCCTCTCTTGCTTGAGATTTTTTCTAGGGATAGTCCCTTTTAAGGAGGAGCTCTTATGTTAAAGTGACTCCCTCGTTATTCGTTTCTTTCTGTCATTTGGCAGTTAGAATTAGGGGTGAGCGTGGGTCGGTACTGTTCGGAGATTGATAAATCTCCAGAACCGTACCAAACTTAGGAGATCCCAAAATTCGATCTCCGGAACCGTTCTGTTCGGAGATTTTTATTTTTATGTTTGGTATTCGGGACTATTGGGACGGTTCGATTCGGTATGGTTTGGTTCGGATCTTCGGAGATTTTTTATTTTTATAAATTATTTTTGAATGACTTTCGAGTTATATTTTAATTTTTATATGTTTTAAAATAACAACATTCATCAATAATTCATCATATTGATGATTTTATTTTGAAATCAATTCTAGAAGTTAACTCTAAATTTAGTTATTTAATTTTTATATGCTTCAATAAAACCAACATTCATCAGTACTTTGTCACATTAAAGATTTTATTTTAAAATCAACTTTATAACTAACTCTAAATTTTAGTTATAACTAAATTTGTGCAACTAATATTGAAAATTTCAAATTCAAATAAAATTTTATATTTTTTTTCTTCAAAAAAAATCTTTAAACGTTCATATTATTTTAAATAATTATTTTATAATAGAAAAAGTTCAATTATAGATTAAGTATTACTAAACATAAAATTTAAGTGAAGGTTAATATTTATTACTATATTATCTAGAATCAAAGTTGACATAAAATATATTAATAACACATCTAATGTTATAATTCGGTTCTTAATTTCGGTTCTTCGGTTCGGTACAGTACGGGATGGTTCGGTTCGGTTCTCGGTACGGATATTTGTGAAATCTCCAGAACCGTACCAATTATTTTTCCGGTTCGGTTCGGTTCGGTTCGAATAAAGTCAAACGGTCAACGGTTATTTTTCGGTTCGGAGTGATTTCGGTTCGATGTTCGAAACGGTTCAGAATTCTTCGAATCTCATGCTCAGCCCTAGTTAGGATGATCCTTGTAACCAATTGGTTACTGGATGCACTATTTTTTAGTTTAATTTAACCATATATGTTGTTTGGGAAAAAAAATTGATGGAAAAGTTGATTTACGTGTGACCAAAAATCAATTAGTTAGAGGGTGATTGTTTATGAATTCATCTAGAAATTAATTAGTCTTTTTTTTTTAACTATAGTTAATTTTGAAAAAAGTTAGTATAGTTAGTTGTTAGTGGGTATATTAAAAATAATATTTAAAATAAAATAATTAAAGTTGACATGATGTAAAAGTAAGAGAAAAATGATTGGAAGTGATGGTTAGTTAAAATTATGTGAGTGGATAAATAGTGAATTAAAGTTGATGTGATGTGTAAGAATGATTAGTTGAATGATTGGTTAATATTATTTAATTATATTGATAATATTTGAGATAGTGAGTTGGGTTAAAGTTGAGTTAAATTTGAGTTTTGATTAGGTTTTTTTTTTTTTTTTGGATGAATTAATAAACAATCACACCCTTACATACGGATTTATGCTAATCATTACCCCAAAAATTCTAGCACCTTTATTTATGCATTATCCCGCAACAACTTTATTCCCTGTTGCTCGAGTTTGGTTAGATCATCCCAAGACCCAAGCTCAATATGTTTTTCCCGGGCTATTTGTAGCTTGAACATTATCAAGTCATCGTAGAATATTAGCTCGAGTTATGTGCCTATGACCTTCTTTAGCTCGACCATGGTCATGTCATCTTAGGAAGGTAGCTCGGGTTATATGTCCCACGATCCAATTGGCTTTTACTCCAAATAAGAAATTCAAAAGCTATTATAGGTCATTAGGTACCATATATGAGCTTCTCTGGTTATCGGTTTTGCTATGGAGACATCCATAGTTATTCAAGACTGGTGTATTGAAACATATCCTGCATTAAAGAGACATTAGACACATTTCAGTCCATAAATTTATGAATGACTCCATAAGAAAGCTATCCGATTGATTCCATAGAATTTCCAGTCAAGTTATATCTTGTTTTTCGGTTTGCACATTCTTAAAAACCACAGGAACCCTCGTACATATAAGACTGACTAATTATATCCAAAGGTGAAATCTTGTAGTAAAATGAAAAATATGTCTTCTTTCAGAAGTCTTGTTGAATTATTGCGAGGAGATGATATTATGCCTGCACATAAGCTAAATATGTCTGCCATTCATAGTTTCAAGCCAAAAGTGACAACTTTTTTCCTATAAAGATGAGCATAATATCTTGCCAATGCCAAAATTTTAAGAACAATTATTAAAATTGAGCTATCACTCCTTTTTTATTCATTGATTGTAAACAAAATCTATATCTATATATATAATTGCGCTAACAGTATTTAATAAAGCATTTAATAAAATTTTATTTCGATTTTCCTCCAAAAATCGTTACAAACTTTATCATTTATATATCTCTCTCTATAATTAATTACTAATAATAAATTTAATAATATTGATTATTGTTTACCATCTTTTTATTTACAGTCTTCTATTATTATTATTATTATTATTATTATTATTCCGTTACACCTTAGTATATATATATATATATATATATATATTTGTATTATTTATTTTTTAGATCAGTTACTAAATTAATTCTAAATTTTGTAGCAAAATATTGAAATGTGTAACGGCTAATGTTTGGAACTTAAAGTTGATTGACACATTCAGAGTTGTAACCGTTATATTTGGTTGCAAGCTGATTGACACATTCAGAGCTGTAACCGTTATATTTGGTTGCATTGTTGACACATATTTTTTTTTTAAAATTCAGAAACACCAATAATTTTTTTTATGTTAATTTTCTTAATATATGCCACAAATATATAAATTATTTTAAACGTTGCATGGTTAAAATAAAATTTAAATCTCAATCATTTTGAATGATAAAAATAATTTAAGAAAAAGTAATAATTTTATATGATAGAAGTACATGTCTAATTAATTAATCCAAACAAAAAATATGTTTTATATCTGTGCAAATGCACATGATCAAATACTTGTAAATTTAATAGGCAAAGTATAAAAAAACACATAATTTATATATTTGAAGTGTCAAAAATATAAATTTGAGTGCAGAAAGTTGTATATATTGTGGGTTAAAGTATACTTATATAATAGAATAAGCGAGACTAGTCATAAAAGTTAGACAACTATACTCTTCAACAAATATACATAATTTCAAATTAAAAAGACATATTCTAAAATATATAACAAAAATAAAATTATGGCATTTCATAATATTTTTGTTTCCTAAATATAACAATTTGGAGAAATGCTATGGTCCCGTTATGGAACCATTTCGTCGAGATTTGTAACCGTTAATCATCAACTAACCGTCGATGATAGTTGATCTAAATGTTACAAATTCAGGCGGAATAGTTTCGTAACGGGACCGTAAAATTTGATGTTGATCCGCTCCCTCACACAAACATAATTTGTGTAAAAGGAATTAAAGAGAAAAAGTAACAGCCAAAAGGGCCAGAGCTATTTGTTTGCCGAAAGGTTAAACAAAGAGGAGTCAACCAAAAGGATCCAACACCATCTCTTAGAGAGAGAGAGAGAGAGAGAGAGAGAGAGAGAGGAAAAAAAGATGTCGGACGAGGAGCATCACTTCGAATCTAAGGCGGACGCCGGCGCATCCAAGACCTACCCTCAGCAAGCTGGAACCATCCGCAAGAACGGTCACATTGTCATCAAGGGCAGGCCCTGCAAGGTTCCGATTTTGTTCATTTTCCTATCTTCTTGTAGGATTCGATTTGAAGATATGATTTTTCGGGGGATTTGCTTGTGTTTCTGTACTGGGCTTGTCTCGATTTCAGCAGATCTTGATTGGGTTCTCGCTTCCGTAATCTGGGCTTTACCTGGAAATTTTGTTTATTCGATTCTCTTTTAGGTTAATTATCGTTGTTTTTAAGGATTTTTCTTTGTTTATTCATTTGTTTGTCTACCCTGAGCCATCTCATTAGGTTGATTTGAAGAACTATTTTAACTAATTAGTCATGGTTTACTCGTACAAGGATGGCAGACTGCAGTGTAGAGTCTTTAGACTGTAGCGTTTTAGTTCTGCTTATTGTTTATTTACTCGTACAAGGTTGATTTGCACACTTCTTGCTTAATGGTACTATGAGAAAATGATTATTTTTTGCTGCTTAAATTTGTTTCTCGGTCACACTGTCTTAGCTTCAGTGAACAACCTTGTGAGTAGTGACCATAATTTTATCATAATATGCACAGCTGATTCTTATTTTAGAGTGTAACAAGATTCATTCATGTTGCTATCTAATTCTGTACTTGAATGGTCAATTGACTGTGTAACGATTCATTCGACTTGTTTGCAGTTATATCTTTTCACCTTCTTAGATTGATCGAGTTCTTTCAATTGCTCGAGCTCCATTTGATACTGTAATGGTTTATCGTGTTCTCTGTTTGGTTGGGGAGTATCAAATAAAAGGCTTCTAGACAGCACACGCCTTTCCAAATACTTCTGAAATAGTATTATTTATCCATGAATACCTTGATTCTGATGTACCAACTTATTCCTTCGTACTTGCATAGGTTGTCGAAGTCTCCACCTCGAAAACCGGAAAGCATGGGCATGCGAAGTGTCACTTTGTGGCTATCGACATATTCAATGGAAAGAAGCTTGAAGATATTGTTCCATCGTCCCACAACTGTGATGTAATTTGGCTATTAAATTATTTTCTTCTCTCTGTAACTTTTTTTTTTGTTGTCTCTGAGTTTCTTTTAAAGGCAGCACTGTATTTTTGTAAAATTGCTAAAATCATTTGATGTGGTCTTTTCAGGTGCCTCACGTGAACCGTACTGATTATCAGCTTATTGACATCTCCGAAGATGGTTTTGTAAGTTATTCATATTGATGGATGTGTAAAAACAAGATTTACTTCATTATTCAACATTTATTTTAAAAGATATGAATAACATCAGCATTTTAACTTTGCTTTTGCATAGCAGGAGCTTAGTGTGGCAATTGAATATTCACTAATATTCCAGTTAAAAAATTAGCTAAGGTCAATATAAATTTCCAGTTAAACCTTGTGTATAGTATTTTGTTTTATTGATACACTGAAAATTTGTATGAGTGGAATTACTAGGAAATAAAGTTCATCTTTATCACCAGTTTCAATTCACTATAGAAGCTGGGTGATTAATTACTTTATATATTTTAGTTCGTTATCTTTTCATTCGGAAATCTTGAGCAGTTATAAGGCTTGTGTGTCGTAGGTCTCTCTTCTGACTGAAAACGGTAACACCAAAGACGATCTGAGGCTTCCTACTGATGAGAATCTGCTTGGTCAGGTGAGCAAAGATTTGAATAGAAAATTGTTGTGTTTGAAATCATTCTGATTTTCCCTGTTTGCCCTCACTTCTTCGGTAGAGTAATTGATATATTAAAACAGAATATGTGATTTGATCAAAGTCAATACAGAATGTTGAGTGATTAAACTGTAAAATTGCATTATCTACTTGTAAAAATTCAAACATCATTTAGAATCATTAAAACAAATCACCATTTCCCCTCGTGAAATTCCAACCGTACGAAACAAGTATAAAAAGTACAAGCTGACATTTGAAAACACTATACTGTAATTGTTATTGCTAGTATTAGGCACTTTGCAGTGTTCGGAAGTAACTGTTTTTCGTTCGATTTTCGTGCAGATTAAAAGTGGGTTCGAGGAAGGAAAGGACCTTGTGGTGTCTGTTATGTCGGCAATGGGAGAAGAGCAGATCTGTGCCCTGAAGGACATTGGTCCTAAGAACTAGTAACTATATGAATGTCATTTGTCATCATAATAACTACCGAACCAGACCGAGACTTCTTATTACGGTTCTTTGTTCCAAAGTCTATCCTCAAATTATTTTCTTTTTGTCTGGTTTTCTGGTGATTAAAGTTACAAAAAATGTCGCTACTCCCTTCGGAGATTAGACCTAATACGCGTCAAAACTCGGTTTTTATACAACAGACCTATGATTTGTGCTGTGTGTGTGTCAGTCTGGATTTTTTTTAACTTTATTTTTTCCTAGTGATGATTGTTGATTGCTGTTTTTAGAAGTGTATATCAGCATATATTTGCTTCAGATATGTACTGCATAAGACATAAACTGAACTTTCATCTGGAATAAAATGTTATACATGCAGTGCATTCAATTGTTGCCAGTAATTCTCACATTCAGCTCACCTATTCAATAAAATATATAAAACTCCATAGCTTTTGCCAACTTAAACCATTAGAAACCCTAAAGATTTCAGTCTACACAATCACGACGAAGTTGAAGTCTTATTGCCCTTTGGATAATTACCATACACATATGAACCGAAACCCCAAAACGTGATCACCAACGACAATATCTTGAAACCGCTCATCGGGTCCTTCAATATGGCCACGGCCGCAACACTCGTGAGCGGCACACGTATCGAATTCAACACTCCCGCCAGCACAGTCGATGCCAAGAAAAGCACACCCGTCCCGCCCAAAACCCCCAATTGAAAACTCAATGCACCCCACACCAGAACCGATACGTACGACCTCTCCCCGCCGCGGAAAACCCGAGCCTCCCGACCCATCCCCGCGAAATCGTTGTTCGCCACTACCCCGACCGACGTGAAAACGAACCCAAAAAATGAGACCGCCGCCTGCTGCTCGAGCACGACGTGGAACGATCTCCGCCCGAGAAGCTTGACGAAAACGAGCTCCGAGAGCGCGAATATGAGGCCGTGCAGGGCCGAGCCCGCCACATTCCACACGAATCCCATCGCGTATTGAGCTTTGGTCACGCCGCCGTACGTGTCGGAATCGGAGTCGAGGGCGATTATGGCCATGGCGGCCGTGATTAGGACAACGGCATTTATAACCGAGGCGGTGATTTTGTTACCGACGAGAAGGTACCCGAAAAATGCCGAGAAAATCAGGGAAGTCGAACCGAGTAAAGAAGCGGTTGAGGCGGGTAAGTAAGCGTACCCATAAGCGTACATGAGGTTATCAGCAGCTGAAAGGAAGCCAAGTGCAATATAGGAAATGACGAGCATTAGGGTTGGACGAGTCGGAGAGACTTTGAGGAGAATGTAGGTGGGGATTAAGGCGAGGGCCGGGATGGGCCACGCGGCCACGGCAACCCACGAGATTATCCACTTGCTCGTCCCACCGTTAGAGAAGTAAACGCGGGATAAGAGAGAGGAGGCAGGGAAAGCAACTAGTATTCCCAAGCTGCTAAGTGTCAGGAGGATCCAGTGGGATATGGGCTTGGCTTGGAGCGCGGCTCGAGCCGAGGCCAACAGGGCACCGCATTTTTCTCGGAGGGACTTCGGAGGGGGATCTTCGAGTTCTTGGCTCGAAAATGATTGCGAATGACCAAAAAACACAAAGAAGTAAAGCATCAGTAACATGTGGATGGCTGTATCATGAACATACATACACTGGTCTAACTCCTAATCTTTACATATGCATCTTCACAGGTTTTAACTCTACGAAATCGAAAGATCAAGAATTTCGAGAACCGGTGAATGTTCATGATAACAGTAGCCCACAGAACAACCAAGAAAACATGAAATTTTGGGCAGACTTTCAGAGAGATCACAATTATAGGACGAGATAAGATAACCACACACCTAAAGATCAATTTTTTTTTTTCAATTGCTGCCAAAGTGTGTGATACAAACAGAAACACCCCAAATTTCGCAAAACTACAGAAAACAGAAAGCAACCCACTTCTCAAAATCAGATTTTTATTACCAAAATCGACATCATGAAATCTCCCAACTCATACGTACGATAAAAATTACTTCGAACCAAAAGAAACCCAAATTGAAGATGAAGATAAAGCGGATTTGTAAGAGAGTTGGCTTGAGTTTTGAGCTAACCTGGCATCAGCAGCGGCTGTCTCATGAAATTTCTAGACTTTTTTGTCTGAAAAAACCTAGTCTGAAAACAGAGCACACTCCAAGAATCAGCTCAAGAAATTATCGCTGATAACTGATAAGCAAAGGCGCGTGCTTTTTCAATGGTTTCACACATATAACCCCCAAAAGGACACTTTTTATATTTAACTGATCAATATATGTCATTGGCCTTGTGGGTTTTGTTTGATTTCTTGATATGAGATGAGATGAGATGAGATTTCACTGTGTGTGAGTGAGAATCTCAAGAGGAATTTGGTATGAAAATCGTGGACAAAAAGGAAATGAGCGTGGCGTGGGGTTATAATGGCCAATCAGTGTTTAGCTATTTCTACTTGCAAATAATGCGAAATTCTCAATCAATCAATCAAATCAATAATTTTCAATCACAATCTCATAATAGCTTGTTAAACAAGACGAGTCATTCGTGAGCCCGACTTGTTAAGGCTCGAAGTCAACGAATTTTGATAAATGAATCGAACTTGAATTCATTTAATAAACAAGTCGAGTCGAATTGAGTTGGACTCATGAAGATTTGAAAACAAGAAAATATATGTAATTTTTTTATAAATTGGCTTGTTGAGGCTCGAGTTTGTCTTGCTAAGACTCACTCAATTAAAAAGTCGAGCTCCGCTCGTTAAGACTCGAAAAGAGAATTTTTTTATAGTTCGACTCGATACGGTTTGTTAATATTGATAAAGCTCGGGCTTGATTATTAGCTCACTGATATCCCAAGTTATTGGCACCGTACTCGTAAACTTCATTTTTTTTTCTTGTTCTTTTTTTTTTCTTTTATGAACAAAAGCCTATCATATAGTCTTGTCTAACATTACAATTTGTCAACTCAAAGTTCCACAAGAATTTGGGGAGTCAAGACTAGGCTGCAAACGAAACGAGTCGAGTCGAGCATTATGATTGATTTTTTTTTTTTTAGAACTAGCTCGATTTATGACGCTCGCGATCGACTCGACAAAAGAAGACAATTGTTAGAGCTCGACTTGAGATCGACTGAAATCAAAGTGCTCGACTTCGATTCGAGTTCAACTCAAATTTCATGTAAAATTATCATTAAGTACATATATATAAAATATTGTAATATTTATATATAAGAGATATTTTAGTAATTCAGTACATATCTCGAGCCGCTCGACTTTCCAAAACCTATTATCTAGATCGACGCGATAACATTTTCGAGCCACTCAAGCGCTTGTGAATCGATGCGCTTGCAGTCCTAGTCCAGACATATCCATAGTTAGTTTCGTGACAATCGAATATAGATCACAATAGTATTTGATCTACGAGACAGTACAACATCTTTATGAGTTTATTGAACTGTTTATCGAATAATAAAGAATCACTTTTCATGTTGGGTTTTATTCTTAAGAATAGTCAGTGATTCTAATGATTGTTATGTATTTGTCCTTTGGTATGAAATGTCATTTTATGTTGAAATTTACGTTTTTAATTATTCGTTGTTTTAGACTATTTTTTCAATAATATCCATATAAAATAATTAAAAAATTAAAACAAAAATTTTATAATTTTAATTTACCTTGAATATTTTATTCTCTTCAAATTGTTAGAAAAGAGATGCCTAATATATATGATTAATGGAGATTTATTAATAAAAAAATGTATTTAGAAAATTCATAAATTGCTAATAATTCTGTATTTATCGCTCTCTTCAAATTATTATGAAAGGTATACCTAAATAAGTAATGTTCTCCTACCCACGGTGGACACATGTTAATATATTCATCGTTTATGTGGCATGCACACATTGGTGATGTATTTTTTGTATATATTAACATCACCAACCAGAAATTCCCCCATACCGCGGAAAAGATCCCGAGGTATGTGCATGCCACATAAGCGGTTGACATATTAACATGTGCCCACCGTGAGTAGATGAGCATTATCGATACCTAAATATATAATGCATTTTGATTTAAGTAAGAGCATATATGGCAATGATATGAATTATTATTAATTTCTATATTTTTCACCACACGAACACTAAACTTTGAAACATATGTAGCAATAATTTTCTACATACATGGCAATGAAATTATAAGACCAAAATGGAAATATTTATTTCAGATACATGCATGAAAGATTCAAATGTTTTGATGAGTTTTAATTATATTCGAGGAGTTGGTAGACAACTTTTGACTTGGTGCATAACGTACACGACTTGGTAATTGACTTAAAAATGCAACATAAACTTCATGATCTTTCATAATTTGCAATACATCTTGATCATATAATCATCCACAAAATGAGTAATCTATAGTATTTTCACCGTAAAATGCAACTTAAACTTTATGAGCATACATCTTGACCATGCACGTGTTCATTTTTGCAACTTAAACTTTATGAGCATACATCTTGACCATGCACGTGTTCATTTTTTTGTGGATAATCGTATAGTAAAATATAGGCAATTGTTGCAATTATAAATGTTCATAAAATTCTATGTTGTATTTTATCACAAAAATCAAAAAACATATAGTACATATTGCAGCCAATGTTTTATTTTATTTATTTATTTGTCTTTACAAATAGAGTATAAATGTTGAATTTGAGAACCAAGCCAATGATATGAACATTGAGTAAATTTACTATTAAAAAAATAAAAAATAAAAAGCATAAACATTAGGAAGGTGACCTAATTGTCATCTTCTTCACAACAACCAAGCAAATGCTTATTGGTTCTTCTCCAAATTCACTCTCTATATAAACCACAACACCCAAACTCCATGAATCACTCAACAAAAACAAACAAATAGTTCACACTCAAACCAAAGAAAAACAACTTCTCTTTTGTAACTTACACCTCAAACAATGGCATTTTACAACCACACTTCACTTTTCTTGCTCTTGTTCATTACATTGTCTTCAATAGCCGGCAACACAAATCGAGCCGAGGCGCGCCACCTCCTCGAGGTACCCAAACCCGAGCTTCCAAGTTTTCCAAAACCCGAAATTCCCACATTGCCAAAACCCGAATTACCGACATTACCAATACCCGAGTTGCCAAAACCCGAGATTCCCACATTGCCAAAACCCGAATTACCGACATTACCAAAGCCCGAGTTGCCAAAACCCGAGATTCCCACATTGCCAAAACCCGAATTACCGACATTACCAAAGCCCGAGTTGCCAAAACCTGAGATTCCCACATTGCCAAAACCCGAATTACCGACATTACCAAAGCCTGAGTTGCCAAAACCCGAGATTCCCACATTGCCAAAGCCTGAACAACCACAACCGAAACTGGCAAAAGATGAACTTCCGCAATTGCCAAAACCTGAGGTTCCCACATTGCCAAAACCTGAATTACCGACATTACCAAAACCCGAGTTGCCAAAACCCGAATTACCCACAATACCAAAGCCCGAGTTGCCAAAACCCGAGATTCCCACATTGCCAAAACCCGAATTACCGACATTACCAAAGCCCGAGTTGCCAAAACCTGAATTACCGATATTACCTAAGCCCGAGTTGCCGAAACCTGAATTACCGACATTACCTAAGCCTGAGTTGCCAAAACCCGAGATTCCCACATTGCCAAAGCCTGAACAACCGCAACCAAAACTGGCAAAAGATGAACTTCCACAACTGCCAAACCCCGAGCTTCCATCATTACCAAAACCAGAATTACCAACATTGCCAAAGCCCGAAATCCCAAAATTGCCCAATCCCGAGCTTCCAACACTGCCAAAACATGAATTGCCATCACTACCAAAACCGGAGATACCAACTTTCCCGAAGCCAGAATTTCCCAAATTGCCTGAACTCCCAAAGTTCCCAGGATTACCTGAGCCCACTTTACCGGAAGGACCAAAAACTCCTTAATTCATCATACGAACGAGTTGCCATGAATCACACACATAGCGAAAGTATTAAACAGAGCCAGAGATGATTTCCATCATACCATGTACTTTGAATGATCAACTCATGCAGTTGTCATTGTTTTAATTTTTTTGTGTGTATTCATGATGTATTGTATCCTACAAGTTCATACTTCACTGTTGTTAAAGTTTGTAATTTTCTATTACTGTTACCGAATCAATATTTCCTGATTGTTTTATGCCTAAATCATTGTGTTATTGTGAAAATTAGCTCCATTTCAAGTCCTTTACCCCATGTTCTATTAACATTATTTCAAAATTTTCAAGCAAGATAACATCTTGGACACCAATCAATAGCATTTGGGCCAAATAGCATAAGGAGAACGACACAGGATTAAAATTGGATGCAGACAGTAAAAATAAACAACGTGAAGATTTAGCCATAGTATCTCTAAGATATATAAATAAAAAATTACAAGTACATTTAAAGAATAATGATATAGTTTAGTCAGTTGCACTTACAATTTACAACATACTTAAATTCCCTACTCCTAAGGGCAGCAGGGTATTAAACGCCAACTTATACACACGAACCTGGATAAATGGAAAGCTTTGTGCTCGTTTCTTGACAAATGTCTTCACAGTACCAAGATTCTCTTGATCTTGTAAGTGCAGACATGGAGCTTTGTCTTACAAACCAGACATTCTCAACACACTGTCAGCCAGAAGCAAAGATTTTCAAGAGCTGCTAAAATCATTTCACCCAACCGGCAATAATAAGATCTGCAAATGCAATAATACAGATTTTTCAAAAAACAGACTTTTCAAATATAAAACCTATGACTTTGTATTTCATTATTTATCAATAAACACCATAAATCAATCGACCGAATTACCTGCTATTAGAAAAAAAAAGGACAAGAAGTGGGAAAATAAATGACTACTCAAACGGCCATTTCAGCTTCCCTAACATCCGTAGGTATTCCCACATCCAACCTCATAGTCGGCTTGTAGTTCTCCGGCACACGAGCCCCAGCCTGCACGCACAATTCAACAACTGCAGGAGCCTGTCCGTAGAAATTTTTTAGCTCCCTTTCCAAAGGCTTATTAACATCAGGCATATGCCACACGTACTTTGGCGGAATCAAGTCATCAAGAACCGCAGTTTGCCACCCGTGCTGCCCGTTACGCTGCTGGTGCTTGTGGGCCCCGCAGTTCTGGGCCTTGTGCCCAGTTGGGCCCACATGAATTTCCGGGCAGTACCCACAGGCCCGAACCGGATACATCTTCATCAGCCTTTTGGCCCCTGCTCTCATTTCTTCCCAAACTTTTAGTGTTTCCTCGGCAAGCAATGCAGTTTCTTCCTCGCCAGCTGGCGGCACAATTTCGGATGAATCTGGTATTTCGACGAGTATTTCGGGCTTCGGGCCTTCCGGTTCCGGGTCGGGAAGCTCGCTCTCGTCAGCATCGACAAACTCCTTCTTCCCGATGCGTATGATCGGTTTTCTTCTTCTCTTGGTCGGGTACTCGGGCAGGTCAACCCCTGCCTGAATGCATAGCTCGACAAGAGCCGGGATTCTCGGGACGGAGAATCTCTCCCCGTGGGTGATGCGATTTCCGAGACGATCGTACAGGTGGAAGGCCTCGACCGGAACCAGCAAATCCTCGATAACTGCCTCGCCCCACTCGTGCAAACCCTTGCGGATTGAAGCTTGTGAGCCCTTGCATGATTTGAAAGGGTGCCCGAACGAGCCCACATGGATTTCGCTGCACCACCTGCAAACAAAATATCATCAAGCTTATTAGAAACAGATTGATTTTATAACTTTTGTTGGGCATAACTGAGATTGCCCGGGATGGTGACCTACTTGCACGCTTTTACAGGCATCACTTTCAGGAGCTTTTTAAGATTGTTGATAAGTGTGATTCTTGCATTCAGCACCCTATACGCAACAGGAATTAGTCTTCCAACCACTAGGCCTTTTTTGGGAGGAGGCACGGGACTTCTTGGTTGGTTCTTTCTATTTTTCAGCCTCTCTCTGGCAGCTCGGCGTAACTCGACAATGGGTACAGGAAATGGTTTTTTCTCCCGTTTAGAGTAGTAACGAGGAAAATCTGCATTTTGAGGGTGATCGCATTTGATGACCAGTGATTGGACACGAGTGGATTTGCGCAACGGAAGTTTGATGTTCGGTTGGCCACAGAATCTACTGCAACTACTCTGCAAGCGAAGGACCAACCTGAGAATGCTATGGCTATACACACACACACACACAGAGTAATTTTTATACATACAGACAAGCATATGAGTCGTATATTATCACTTTTATCAGTCATATATGAAATCAGCTAGCTAAGATGCTATTTGAATATATGAAGTATAAACTAGAACACAGATGTAAAGGCATCCAAAATGATTTAGAAAAACTAAAACCATGAGCACTAATGGGATAGAAATCGCAAAGCAGCTAGCTTAATCAAATAACAAAGAGCACCTCAGAGATTATGGAGAGATAATTTTTTTGACAAACTACAAGTTTCAATTCTCCAGAGATGCATAAATAATTATATGAAAGCATAAAGGGCAAAAGAAATACCTTCAAAGAATTGAGTGAGCTAAGACATTGCCACGTGCCACATTTTAGAACATCAAACTTCGGACTTGCCATCCCTTTACCACGCAATAATGCAGTTCTGCTGAACTGAGGATTGATACACACGCTATCCATGCTGAAATTAAAAGGAAAAGAAAGGAATAAAAGAAAGTTTTTGACCAGTTATTTTACACATTTTTTTTTTAGTGTTTGAGATGCTCACTTGACAAAGTTGTTCATAGATATCAGCCATTAACCACCCCAACATCATGCAAAAGAAAGAACAAAGAATACAAAATGAAAGTTGATATTGTTTAGCTAATACAGAAATTTAAAATGCGTTGAACTTCTAATTTTTTCTCATTAACATTTTTGAACACCCTAACAAGCAGAAATGCAACCAAAACAGCATAACTGAAATTCCATTGTCATGAATCAATATAATTACATAAAACAATTAAAGTGATAGTAAAAGCACATATGACATTGAACAGATAATAGGACTGGAAGATAGATCGAAAAATGTGTAAAACATAATGTAACAGCTTAAGTTAAAAAACTGAATATGCAAAACCATTTAGAAGAACTCCCAATGTTGAGACAAGAGTTGTAGAATGTGAAACTGATGAATCGATCACATGGTGCAAAAAACGAAACACGCTAAGTCGAGGTTTCCCTCTCCATTTATATTCAGCTCGATTCGATCTTAATACATCCACAAACTAATTAGAATAGTTTATTTTCCCAAAATTTATGTACCCCAGACCATCCCACCACAAAGTAACAGGGGAAAAAGAAAAAGATAATGCTCTTGATGCCGAATTAATACGAGCCCAGAAAGCTTATCCATTCATAAGCTGAAAATTCTTCAGTGCAGGCTCAAAAAGACTCCAACAAACATCATTTGACCTGAAGAAAACTAAAATTCGACCTGAATTGTAAAAGGGCCGTGTGCTTTATTAAAGATAAAGCCATATTTTTAACACACTCGCTTCCAACAATTCATGAAATTCGAACTGATAATTATTCACTTGGCGAAAATTCAGAATTCACACGAAAAAAATTCAATCTTCAGAAGAACCCAGTTCAGTTCTTCCATATCGGTGCTAATTAACCCTCAGTAAATCAGCTCAAAATAAGATTTTTAAACAAATTTCAGGGCTTGCTTCGATTTGGGGGTCTAAAACAAATGGCCAACAAAGAACAATCTTGTTATTGGCAATA
Source organism: Striga hermonthica (assembly GCA_902706635.1). NCBI lineage: Eukaryota > Viridiplantae > Streptophyta > Magnoliopsida > Lamiales > Orobanchaceae > Striga > Striga hermonthica. The sequence goes on along the minus strand of CACSLK010020742.1, from coordinate 8,913,668 downwards.
GATAAATGAGAAACTCACCATAAAAAATGAGCGGCGTCGAACTCAGAATTTGAAAGGTAGAAGAGTTGAGGTATGACTTGTGTGAGTTGTGAGCTTCGTATGGAATTTAGGATGAGATGGCTCCTGAACCATTGGACCTTAAAATTAACTAAAAAAAAAATAAAATAAAAAAATAAGTTTTAAATTGAGAATAACTTAAAAAAATATTTAAAATTATATAATATTTAAATTGAGCAAAATTACATATAAATGTATATTTAAAATTTGTACACAACTCGTGTGGTGCACATAATTGATAATTAATTACATTATAATTGTTTCAAAATAAGTGTTATTTAAAAATTTTTATTCAGAAATTCGATTTAACTATAATTTGATTCCATAAATAGTTACTTTGATAAAACTTTATCATATTCTTAACGACTTATGTGTATAAATAAGTATAAATATAAAGTTTATATTGTTTCATTACTTAAAATAATTTTATTTTTGTATAAAGTATTCAAATAAAAAAAATAAATAATTGAGTAATTTATTAAATTATAAATAATTGACTATTTCGTTTAAAGTTAATATTGACCCGTAAGTCATTGAGTAATTTATTAAACTATAAATAATTGACTATTTTGTTTACGCCCAACTTACTATTGACCCGTAAGTTATGAATAATTATTATTTTTTATTTATAATTTTAAATAAAAATATTTTTATTTTTATTTTTCAATATATTATATACGAAATTTCAACCATGCTACTAATAAATGTAATAGCTGAAAGTTTTGTCAATATATTATATTACAACTTTAAACCATACAACTAATAAAGGTAATACCCAGAATATTTGACCAAAATGATTGTGTACATTAATTACATCAATTTAGGCAGGTTTTTTTTTTCAAATTTTTGCCAAAAATATTACTCAATATAGTAAATACTTTAGGCGGACAATCAAATATTTTTTTTTTTTTTTTGCTGATTTTTAGTTGTATTTCAAGTAAATATCATTGTCTCTTTATATATTAATAGATGTTAATTCCCATCCCCCTATATATTAATACAGAACGCTCTTAGCCTACGTGGCTTCTTCTGGTGCTTCGGAATCCTATGTGGCAAAATTACATGCTTCGTCTTGGGTAAATTTTAATTTAATTCCAAACCAAAAATAATTAGGTTCGGATTACCATAAATATGTTGATTATATATGGTCATATTACATGTATTAATTGTATTTTAATATCATTACTTATTATAACTATTGAATTGTATATATATTTTAAAAGTTAATAACTTTTGTATTTTTTATCAGTTTTACATATGTAATATATCAAATTAATCTTCTTTTGATGAGCTTCGATTTAACATCCATATTATATGTATAAAAAAATAATTTATATTTATCTTTATAGCAATAATAAAATTATTTTTAATATTAATTAGAAAAATAAAATTATTCTAATATATTTATATTTCAAGTAATTATATGATATACGTTATAAAAACTAATATAATATAACACATGTAAGTCATAAGTAACACATATCATTCTAAAATATATAGTAATATACTTTTTTGTATAAAAAGTAAACTAAATTTAATATAATTTTCTCATTAATTTTAAAATTTAAGAATAATTTTTTAACAAGCACCCGTGTAATACACGGGTGTTGTACTAGTAGTATAGTATTTCTCTTCTATAAATAAGTCTATGTATTCATCTCTACTTGATATGTTTGAATTAATAAGAAAATCATCCTAACTCTCGTGCGTTAGAATTCTTTAGAGTTTTATTACAACTGTAGAATTCTTTAGAGTTTTATCACAATCATTGCTTATAAGGAATACTCTTAGCGCGACCTTCAAAGCAACCTATCACAGAGAATCAAAGCGGTTGGCGCGAGTTCGAAGCATGTTATTAAGATACATGATTTTCATCATTGGTGTCGTGCTTCCGTTGAGAGCTTGACCAATGATGAAGATCGTGTATTCTGACTCTTTCGTTTAAAAACACATGAAATATATTATATATAAATATATTTCTACAATATAAAATATATTACATTTAAACACATAAATGTATATTTATAGATATATATTTAAAATACATTTATATCATGACTAAAGTCTTATAGTCTAAACAATATATTATATTATATATAATTATTATTAATATATGAGATATTCAATACACTACAAAAAATAGAGTTGTAGTGAAGAATTTTTTTTTCACTATATCTACGATTGTTGTCACTATGTTGTCACTATATCTACTGTCAGTATATCTACAGTTGTTGTCACTATATCTACAATTATTGCCACTATATCTACAATTGTTGTAGATATAGTGACAATAATTGTAGATATAGCGACAGTAGATATAGTGACAACAAAATTCTTCACTGAAACTCTATTTTCTTGTAGTGATAATTTCAAATCGAATGTGGAAATTTGGATCCAAATTTTTATTATTAATGGTCATAACTATGAAAATGAGACTAAAAATTTATAGAAATAAATAATAAGATAAATTACAATCCAAAACACTATATAAACACAAAAACATAAAATAAATTAGTTAATTTTAGAATAACAATCAAATAAATAATAGTAATAGGAAAAGACGCAATAATACTAAGGAGTTAATTGTTGGTTCCGTTAATTGTTGGCTCCTTAGACGATGCTGATAATTTGTTCCAATGACGGCAATGACCAAACAACAATAATAACATGGCAATTCATTAATTCCTTATGCATTTTCTATATAAAAAGATCACCATAATAAAACTCACAAATAAAATGGAAACTAAAATCCTCTCCAAAACAAAATTCCACTTAATTCAAACCATTAAAATTAAAAATATCCATGACCAACAATAATAATAATCTATTAATAATAATAATAATAATAGTCTCACAAGCCACTAAATTTTGGACATAATAATAATAATATCGTAACTTTCCAATTTCCTAAACGACGGCCAAGACACCAACCGCAGCGGCCGCCAGCCCTACCAAGAACACGGCCCTCAGCCCATCGCCGCCGCTCTTCCTGGGTGCAGGCGCCGGAGCGTTGTGGTCCTCCGCCGGTGAAGGAGCCGGAGAAGGTCCGTGCTTGGCGGAGATAACCCTTATCTCCACCTTCTGGTCCTTTCCGCAGTGGCCGTGTGCCCCACTGATGAAATAAAACGGCCCGGATTTATCCAGCGTAATCCTTGTGTGCCCGTCGTCGTAGGATTCGATGGGATTAGATATGTTGCAGCTCTTGTAGTGTTCTTCGGTCACTCGCAGGACTGAATCCGTTTTGCCGTCGTACCTAAAAACTATAGGGACAAAGAAAAAAAGTTGTGAAAAAAAATAATTAAGCTAATTGATTGAAAAGTCAATAAATATAAATTTGTACTTCATACAAATAAGATAAAAAAAACAATATAATTGGTAATTCATTTATTTGTTTACTATTATTTTATATAATCAAATTTATTACTTTCCTAATAATTAATTTTTCACGTGTCCATACTTTAATTATTTTCTATATATTTGATATTGTGATTATTTTATTTCCATTGTTAAAGATAGCATGTACTATAAAAGGAGAGTATGATAGGTATGTCATAATTATATGAAAACACTACAAAAACCACATTTATTCGCGATAAAAATAGAAAAAATATTGTAAATCAATATATTATTTCCATAATTTCATTATTTCCCTGATTATTTTATTTCTACTCGTAAAAAATATATTTTACAAGTGTAATAAAAATATAAAAAAAATTAGATTAAGCAAAAATATATATTACATATTTTTAAAAAATTATAGAAAATACTTTTCAAGCCAATCAACAAAACTAAATCAAGGCAAAAAAAAAATATATATATATAAAAATACTTTTCCCTAAAAAAAAAATCCAATAAAAAAATGAAAGATAATAATAAAGAGATTCTACGGTCCCTTTACAGATTCATTCCGTCTGGAATTTGTAACCATTAGATCAGCTATCCACGACGATTACATGATGATCTAACGGTTACAATTCCCGACGAAATGGTTCCGTAACGGGACTGTAATATTTTCGGATAAATAAAATTACCAATGGAATCACCGATGTGGAATCTTTTCCTTTCAGCCCATTTGTTGTACTCATCTGGAGAAGAAGGGACTCGCCATGAACTCTTGCTGCCACCCACCACCATATCCTTTGCTTCACAAAAGCTAATCACGAACAAAAACACAACAGCCAAACAGGGCACAAGGGATTTTCTAAAGCAACCCATTTGTACGATGTAGAGAGAGAGAGAGAGCAAAATGGAGTTTTAATACAAGCAAAAAAAATATGGAGGCTTGATTTTGATGGTTTGGTGTGTGCAAAATTGCCAATATATAGAAATCTATGGGACGTGAGAGGCACGTGTTTGCCAAAGAGAATATATATATAAAGTAAGTTATACTTATCTTTTTTTCTAGGAATCAAATATTGAAATTAATTTGGGAAGTCTATAGTTATATTTGGCAAATGTAATTGAAAAAATCGGTTTTGCTACGAAACTAATAGTTGGCTCCACAGTGGAGTCAACCTTCTATATACAACAAGTAAATCTACCATATTATATTAGTGTTATTTGTTGTATATAGAATATGATAAGTTTACATGTTGTATATAGAAGATATATTGGCTTTATTATGGAGCCAACTGTTGGCTTCATAACAAAACCGTCGAAAAAAATTAGTATATAGTTGATTAGTTAGCTGAAGATTATATTTGTTAAGCATATCATAAGATTTATGTATTCAAATAAGTTTGATTTGGTATGACAAGATTTTTTTAAAACTTTAACTTACTCCATAAGCTAGCTGCTTTGGATAGTTTTTTTAAATATTAATTGAGTTTTTTTTTTTCGGTTGATTTATCAGATAATTTTATCAAATACTTTATATAAATTCATTCACGGATTTTTTATACGTACGATGGTGCAGAATAATTGTTATTATTATTATTATTATTATTATTATTATTATTATTATTATGACATTACAGCTTGATGGTGGTCGACTCGTCATATTTTTGCTTACATTAGTTTTTGACATTACATTGGACCTCTTTGTTTTTTAGCTGTTTGCTCTCAAAAGAGCTTTTTCATCAAGTTTAGCTGTTTGACTTTTTAATCAGCTAAAATAAAGTGTTTGGTAAATAAAGGTTAGAAATAGCTTTTTTGGGTCCAACAGCCAATTAAGAAAACGCTGGTTTTAGCAGCGTTTCAGATTTAGCTTTTCATTTAAAGTTTTGATTGCACTTTCTCTCTCCACACAGTTTAAAAA
>CACSLK010020742.1:8883243-8902697 GCA_902706635.1 Striga hermonthica | reverse complement strand
TTTTTTTATTTTCCCCTCGATCAGTAGTTCTTTCTTCTTGGAGTCTGATATGATTACTTACTGCTCTTATCAGGATCGCTTAAATAGCAGAATCTGGGAAGAGCCCAAACAAGTGCCGAGATGCCTGTTAGTTCGTCTAGCAATGGTAAGAGTTGATGAATTCGAGTGTAGGGAGCCCGAGTTTAGCATGGCAAGGTATTTTCTGAAGAATGCCAAAGTGTTGAAAAGGATGGAAGTACACACCTCGGAGGGGATTGATTTAGACTTGACAACGAAATTTAATGCGCTTCAGAAAATCGCATTGTTTACACGGGGATCAAACGAGTGCGAGCTTGCCTTTTCATGAGGACTGTTATATCATATGAATGATGTGTTCAATATTCAACCAAACAACACATTGTTGCTCCAGTTTCATGTGTTTCCATGTAATCAAAAGCTTTATTGCTATGTAGTTATTTTTATGCTATGAACTACCTTAAATATGCTTAAGCTTTATTGAAAAGTAGAATAATGGTAAGATTTTAGGAGGTTCATAAAGGAATAGCAAAATAGGTAAACATATTTCCTTAATGAAATGACAATAGGAATAGATAGCACATACAAAAGTTAAACACACCATTCAATTTTATTTAGCAAAGTAGCAAATATAACATATGGGGAAGTTCACAGTTCACACAGTTGATCAGTCACAAGCCGACGAACAACATTTGAATTTCGCACAAAGGTCTAAAGACGAAAAATTATCTTTCTTATTTGAGGAGAGTCTTGACTATAGACTTGACGTTAAGCTTCTTCAAGTCGGTATACGACTGCCCGCACCCGACAAACATTACAGGTGCTCCCGATATGTATACCATTGACAATGCAGCTCCCACCTGAAAACCATTAGCTATGTACTTAGCAGAAATATCGACTAAATAAGAAGAGATTTACAAAGGTGTTCGTTTTTTACCTTGTCATCGATAGTATCGAATTTAGTCAAGAGGATTCCATCAATCAACCTAGGATTGGGAGAGGGAGATAGGTCGCCTAGTTTCTGCAACATATTCAAGAAAGAAAAAAACCTCTTTATCAAAAAAAAAAAAAAAAAAAAAAAAAAAAAAAAAAAAAAAAATAAATTGGGTACACTAAACGTAAAGTGGAGAGATGAACGATTCTGATTGACCTGATTGAACTTGGACAATTGATCCACAGCATCATTCCCCACGAGTGCCTCGCCAACAAACAAAACGAGGTCCGGATTGTTCACATATATAAGCTTCGACAGAGCTCGCATCAATGGGTCATTATCCTAAAACAATATAATAGACATCACTAAAATGTAGGGCGTATAATAAAATAATGCCATCAACACATCATCTCATTTCATATAGATTATCAGATCAAATTTACCTGCATTCTTCCAGCTGTATCGACCAGAACAACATCCGATCCATTTCGAGTGGCCTCTTGGATGGCCTCTTTTGCCACAATTGCGGGATCTTTCTCATAACCCTTCTCGAATATCGGGATCTGATTGCAAATACCATTTATCATCACAGTTAGATGTAAAATCAGCCGGCTTTTCAATATCTGGAGTGAAGAACTTACTACTCGGGCATTAAAAAACTCTACCTGGAGCCTTCGTGCATGAGTACGCAGCTGCTCGACTGCACCTGATCTGAAAGTGTCGCAAGCAGCCATCATGACATTGATATTGTGCTGAAGAAGCCAGTAAGCAACCTGTATAGAGGCATTACAAGATAAATATATGCAACTTAACAAAGAAGATACATATAATCAACTTTCGGAACATTGCTAATCGGAACTAACCTTAGCAAGATTGGTGGATTTACCAACTCCATTAACTCCAACAAAAACCACGACGTAGGGTTTTCCTTGCTCCTTGGCAGCATGGACATCTCTAAGAATGTCAATGGAGCGTCTTGGAGTTAAGATACGGACAAGGGCATCTTCCATGGCAGCCTGATAAGAAATCAATTTTAGGAAGACTCGGTAAAAACGAGAAAAGTGGCATCATACATTTTTTTTTCTTAAAAAAGAATATTAAGCATGCATTTGCTTAATTGCAATTGGAATTTCCTAAATTGTTACAGTGTACCTGAACAGTTGAAGAAATTCTGGTAAAAGAGGCTAGCTTCTTGCCCTCAAGACTTGCAGCTACTGAATCGCAAAGTTTTTCAGCTATTTCTTCTGCCTGCTCAACAAAAACCAATTAAGAAAAACAGGGCAAGAAGTATTAATATCGAAGGAAGAATGACTTAGTACTACATTAGTAAAAGCTAGTTGCCAAATTAAACATCCTATTGTAGAATTTAAGTGGATGAACTGGTAGATAAGATGTGAACTACATACCACATTCTTGGTCATGAGCCTGTCCTTGAGAGCTTTGAGAGCTGGTTCTAGGTCAGATTTCTCCAAGTTTGCTTTCCCAGCAATACTGCAAATACAAACATTAGGTCAAAACAGACCAAGTGCATGGTTACAATGACATGGCAACCAATATACAAATCATCAAATGTAGTTTTACTTGTAAATATAATCATTAATGCAACAAACGGAGCACAAAATAACCATAAAGAAATTATTTTCTCAGCATCTTTGTATGCAAAAGATATTACATCTTTTTCACATATCAAGAACCGACAGAATAAACAGCGCAAATGTTTCTGGCAAAAAAACAATAAGATTTCTAATACTTCGACACGGGAGAATAAAATGTTTCCCCATCTCCACAGGCATGCTTATAGTAATTCATGAAGACTGTAAGAATCTAAAAATACCACGGAGAAAATCAACACATCTCAAGTAAAAGCACCTCAGTGACCAAAAATAAGAGAGAAAGGAGCATTTCTCTTTCCATTTCCCACCTCATACTTAATTTCATAAAGGAAGTACACGCAGTTAACGACCAACAGTTCTATACTCACATAAAGGTTTTAAAGCATGAATAAATCATAACAAGGATGAAAATACAATTTTTTTTCACAGACTTGAGGTGCACGACAGCAAATATACCTCTGGAACATGGACGAGAACCACCCTTTCTTCTTCCCATCCTGCCTACCATCCTTTCCCACATCCTCCTCCTCAGACTCGCTATCACTGCTAACAATATCCTCTTTATCCATCATACTCTCTCCTACATTTTCCACCACACTCGACACGTTCTGCTCCCCATCCTCATCGGTCCCATCTGTATAATCGAGCTTTGTCTCCTTAGGCGAATCATCCCAAACCCTATTTTTTTTCGTCACCTTCTTCGGCTCCACCTTAGGGACCTTTCCAACTGTGGCCTCGCTCTTCTTCCCGCCTTTCGACCTCAGCTTCTGCAGTTTGCTCACATCAAAAGCCCCGTTGTTCGAGGAACCATTTTCCTTCCCATTCGAGCTAATCACTTCCCCTTTTCCTGTACCGCTGTTACTAATATTCTTCCTAAGGCTACCATTTTCTAGCGAACGATCTAAGGCATCACCATCTTTACCGGACTCATTCCCATTCTTTTTTTGATTGCCTCCATCGAACATGCCGTTGGCCACTCGTGCCTGTTTCCTGCCGAGATTATTGTTGTTTGAGGGCTTGGCCACTTGTTTAGACTTCTTCATCTCCTCCGCACGGGCCTCGGCTTCCTTCTTCAGCTGCTGGAAAATATCGTCAAAGTTCGCGTACGAGGTCCGTTTGGGGTCGTAAATATCGGAAAATTCTTTTTTCACCATAGCAAGAAGGTCATCCACGTAGAGGAGGTGGAGGATCCGCTGGTACACGGCAACAAACACGAGGCCTAGCTCATTGTGGAAGGTCCACTTGAGGGTGTACGAAGCCCCAGGGGCATCATAGTTGTATGAGGCTGCGCCCGAACGCTCCTCGAGAAGGCAGGACCGAATGAGAGTGTCGATGGGTGAGCCTTTGAGTGCATTTCCGAGCTCCTTGCACGTCCAGAGGATTAGGCCTCCTCTTGTGAAGATGAGTAGTTGCTCCAACATCTTGGCTACTCGAGTGGGTTATAACTACTGTGAAAAATTGAACAGGAAAGAAAGAAACGTGGATGTTTTCATCAGATCCCATTCATAATAGAAGAATCTGAAACAAAAATTGATTTTTTTTTCCGCCTGGCGGAAGAAAAAATCGGGAAATAGGCACAAATCGAGGTCAAAATCTGATTAGAAACACGAATAAAGCATCTCAGATCCCATTCATAATAGAAGAATCTGAAACAAAAATTGATTTTTTTTTTCCGCCTGGCGGAAGAAAAAATCGGGAAATAGGCACAAATCGAGGTCAAAATCTGATTAGAAACACGAATAAAGCATCTCACAACTGCAGACGGAAAGGATCAAAACCAAATACAAGATTAGGATTTTCATGATCGTCAAAGCTGAATCATGGAGGACGACGTATGTTTCTTTCGTTTTCAATTCGGGTCAACAAACACACACACACACACACACACACACACAAAAATTAACGATCCCAATGGAAAAGGTCCTTCACAGCTATTTCACTAGGATCCACGATTACAGATGGAACCAAAATTTCTCATTTAAATGAAAAAATATACCAAATTCCAATAGAAAAAAAAAAAAATTAAAGCTGCAAATGCGAATTAAATCGATCCCCACAACAAGAAGCCAGTCAATCAACAGAAATCTAACCCCAAATCCCTCGATCGTGAACATTTAAAGCTGCAAATGCAAATTAAATCGATCCCCACAACAAGAAGCCAGCCAATCAACAGAAATCTAACCCCAAATCCCTCGATCGTGAACAGATCATGCGCAACTAACCAACATAAAAAGATTCAATTTTTTCAACAAGTGAGAAAAAAACCAGGTAAATCCGTCAGCGCCATACCTCGATCCACAAGAAACGAATCTCCCTCGCCTGAATAATTTTTCCAATTTCGTGCCGGATGGAGAAATTTCAAGCAGAGCCCACGATGAAAAAGGAAAGCGAAAAAACAAGAACAAGCGGAAAATAAACAACGGGTCCTGCGTTCGATTTGATTTATGCTATACAAAAAATATAAAATGGAGCGTGACTAAAGATTTCCTATGTTGGTCGGCCAACCATGGTGTGCGGTCATAGCGTGTCCAACTCCCACAATAAAACTAGGCGCGTCGTCGAAGCAACGATAACTAGACCGCTAAAACTAGAATTACTAGTATTTTACATGTGCATTTGCAAAAATGTAAACGGGAATCACTTTTCGCAGTCAAATTTACAATTAAAGGAGTTAATTTTTATTTTTAAATTGAGTTTATTAGATTGGATGTAACTTATATTTTGGTATATATTTTTTTTAAAAATATTTATAATTTATTTAGGAGTTTCATATACTTTTTTTATTTTCCAAAAAAAATAATTTACATGTAACCACAATAATAATATCTAATCACATTATACGGTAACACATTATATGGTTAAATGTCAGTAATCAAAAGTTCAAAATGATTTTTGTATTTTAAATTGATTAGTGTATTGATTATCTATTAATTAGGTTAAATAAATGAAAGTAACGGTTTTTGGAGGGAAAATGTAAAAGTGTCACCTAGGTATAATTTATGAGGTTTTCTTAAATGTAGAAGAGCTAGTAATTATATATATATAGATTATGGGAGTTTTTTCAATATAAGACTTGAAAGATAGGTAAATTATCAAATCAAGGTCGGTTTGGTCGGACCCGGCTTTGCAAAACATAGGGGATAATTTGTGTTGGTGCATGCTTGGATACATATAAATTACATCGGTTATGATCTAATTTGGTGAGTTAAAGTGAATTATTTTAATAAAGCAGATTTGAAAGTAAATATTATTAAAATATAATGATTAAAGTTGATGTGAGAGGGATTATAAGAAGTGATAGATAATTAAATGTATGTGAGCTGATTAATAATGAATTAAAGTTGATGTGATTAATGAGAAAGATTGATTGATATTATTTAATTATCCTTATAAAAAGTATGAGAGTTAAAAGTGAGTTGGAATATCAATTAGGTGATTGAATATGAAATGATCCGGTTATAATTAGTTGAGTTGGATCATATCCCATAACCAATTACGCCCAAGATATCTAAGAAAATTTAATCATTGTTTTACCTCAACTTTAACTACATCGCTATCTTCAATATTATCAATATAATTAAAATAATATCAACTATTGATACTTACACATCGCATCAACTGAAATTTACTATCCATTCACTCACAATTAGGAGGTGCATGTGGACCTGATGTTTTATCATATCACATGAAAATAGCCAAGTCAAAACAATAAATTAAAAACAGGTTAAAAATTAAATATCACACAATTACCCTCAAACTCACATTTATAGATTTTTAAATCCATTCATCATTAATGTTAGAATATCACTTGTGAGTTGTCCCACATTGTTCATACATGAAAAATAGACCAACCTTATAAGTCTAATGGATTACTCCTCCTTCCACCAATTAGTTTTGAGATGGAACCCCACTTGGGCTTCATATGAGCTTTTCTCTCTCATGGTGCGCTTCATGTTAGTGGGACCGCACCATTTTTTTCCCCAATTTATTACATGGTATCAGAGCCGGTTCTATTGGGACCGTGAATGACGTACCCGTTTATGGGAGTCTGCTTCCCCACGTACCCGTTTATGAGAGTATGTTTCTAGTAGGCTTGAGGCACCCAATCTAATTGGGCTTAGGCTTTTGAAGGAACTCACAAGTGAAGGGGCATGTTAGAATATCACCTGTGAGTTGTCCCACATCGTTCATACATGAAAAATAAACCACCTTATAAGTCTAATGGGTCACTTCTCCTTCCACCAATTGGTTTTGGGATGGAATCCCACTTGGGCTTCATCTGGGTTTTCTCTGTCTTGATGCGCGTGGGACTGCACCTGTTTTTCTCCCGTCTCTTTCATGGTATCAGAGTCGGTTCTATGTGGGACCGTGCGATGACGTACTCGTTTACCTAGCCTGTTTCCAGTAGGGTTTGGGCTCACATACCCGTTTATTGGAGCCTGTAGGGCTTGGGCCCACGTACCCATTTATGGGAGTCTGTTTCTAGTAGGACTTGAGCTTGGACTTTCGAAGGACTCAAAGTGAGGAGGGTCTGTTAGAATATCACTTGTGAGTTGTCCCACATCGTTCATACATGAAAAATAGATCCACCTTATAAGTCTAATGGACTACTCCTCCTTCCACCAATTAGTTTTGGGATGTAATCTCACTTGAGCTTAATATGAGCTTTTCCATCTCATAGTGCGCTTCATGTTAGTTGAACCGCACTTGTTTCCCCCTGTTTCTTACCATGAAACTATTCAAGATAAAAATACATTAAAGGGGGAAGACAAAAGTTCAATTAGAGGTTACAAAAAGTACTTATCAACTTATGTCCCAAAAATGAAAAATAAAATAAAATTATTTACAAGAGTCATTGTGATTTATCTATCATTAATTCAATTTGTTTGCATTTAATTAAGTGCAAAGCTATAGATGACTTGAGATACATTTCAATTAAATCCATGCTCAACCTATAAAATATAGATGTCTTAAGCTTATTCATGATCTTTCAAAACATCACTCTAAAGCTTCCTAATGAAATTTGCAACTCAAATTCATCAAGAAAAATGAAGAACACAATGAATATCTCATAGCAGCTGCAAGCTTTTCATACATAAAACCTAGAGATCGAAAAATGTGTACAATAAGGATATTTATACTACTAATCTAAGGTGGCTAAGGTGGACACTTGTACAGCAAGAGATGTGATCCTACGGTTGCTAAAAGACCAAACTGAAGATCTGTTTTAGCATGCAGATAAAGCTGCATGGCAATTAATGCCATTGTCCTCATGCATGGCTGCCTTTTCTTTTGCTGTTGGCTGTGGGGAAACTGCCAGCTTGGCTTCCAAATCAGCTGCCATATCATCAAGTTTGCTAACACTCCCCCTCAATTCAATCGAGGTCTTGCTTCTGACTCCCAACTTGTTCTTTAACCGAGAGAAGAATTGCACAGACAAAGGCTTAGTGAACACATCTCCTATTTGCTCTACTGAAGGAACATGACACACCAGTAAGCTACCATTTTCAACCTTCTCTCTAACAAAATGGTAGTCCAGCTCTACATGCTTAGTTCTTCCATGCATGACTGAATTAGAAGCTAAGAAAACTGCACTCTGATTATCAACCCACACAACAGGAGTTTTAACCATTCTCATTCCAATTTCTGCAAGAAGAGAGCTAATCCATGTTACCTCAGAAGATGCATGGGCAAGACTCCTGTATTCAGCCTCAGTGCTGGATCTGGAAACTGAAGCTTGTTTCTTAGAGCACCAAGATATCAAATTATCTCCAAGAAACACACAGTAGCCTGAAGTTGATCTCTTATCATCAATGTCTGCCCCCCAATCTGAATCAGAGAAAGCTTTAATATTAAGAGTGCCTGATTTTTTGAAGTGTAGACCATGGTCCATTGTTCCTGCTAAGTACCTTAATACTCTTTTCACAGCTTTCCAATGTGTGTCCAAGGGGCAAGACATGTATTGACTGACCTTGTTCACAGCATAACTGATTTCAGGCCTAGTGAGAGTTATGTACTGCAAGGTTCCAACAACACTCCTGTATAATGTGCCATCAACTGTGGGATTTCCTTCATCTTTGGATAAGTGAGGAGATGACACCATGGGAGTGGGAACTCCCTTAGCATCATGCATTTTCATTCTCTTCAGTAGTTCCAAAATGTATTTTTCCTGACTTAAGTGCAGCCCATCAACTGTTTTAGTAACCTGAATCCCAAGGAAATGTTCTAGCTCTCCAAGATCTTTGATAGCAAACATTTTTCCAAAATTTTTGACAAAACTATCTATCTCAATGTTGTGAGTTCCTGTGACAAGGATGTCATCAACATATATGAGTACAAACAATGAACTACCTTGACTGTTTTTATAGAACAATGAGCTGTCAGCCTTTGAGTCTTTGAATCCCATCAATTTTAGAGCTTCTTTAACCTTACTGAACCAGGCCCTAGAAGCATGCTTCAAACCATACAAAGCCTTTGATAACTTACAGACCAAGTGTTCATGCCCCATCTTTTCAAAACCTGGTGGCTGCCTCATGTAGATCATTTCATTTAGATCCCCATTGAGGAAAGCATTGCTCACATCCAACTGTCTTATTTCCCATCCTTGCTGCAAAGCCAAAGTGAGCATTATCCTTATGGTGTTATGTTTGACAACTGGGCTGAAGGTCTCTGTGAAGTCAAAGCCTGGTTTCTGTGAGTATCCTTGAGCTACAAGCCTAGCTTTGTGTTTCAATATGCTCCCATCTGGTCTTCTTTTGATCTTGAACACCCACTTACAACCTACAATATTCTTTCCATCAGGAGTTTCAACTAGGCACCAAGTCTTGTTTCTTTCTAAGGCATTCAATTCTTCTTGCATAGCAGCTCTCCACTCCTTCAGTAACAGTGCTTGTGCTAAAGAACTTGGTTCTATTTCCTTTTCTTGTACTAGATAAGCCTTTGGCTTATATATACCTGCTCTAGCTCTTGTTATCATATGGTGCTTTCTGGTCTCTGTGGGTTCTGAGATCTGTGGCAACTGCACCACCAATGGTATGGCTGGTAGACTGTTGTCTGAGCTATTGCTCCTTTGGGGTGTAGTTCTGTGGCTTGGAGTGATCCCTGGTGTATTTGAGGTTGAGTCATCACTTTGGCTGAGGTTTCCTCTTTGTTGCTTTTGGTTCACATCATCATTTTTTATTAAGGTTGGGATGCCTGGAAGATTATAGGTCTTATCTTCTTTAGGCTCATTTCTTTGTTGAGCTTCTTTGTCAGCATAAGGAAACTTGGCTTCATCAAACACCACATCCCTGGTTATAATGATTCTTCTGTTTGGCAATAAAACCTTGTAACCCTTGTATTGGTTGTTGTAACCCAGAAATACACCTGCACAAGACCTATATTCCATTTTGTGTTTATTATAAGGCCTAGTGTGGGGGTAACATAGGCATCCAAATACTCTCAGTCTTTTGTAATCAGGTTTGTGCCCATAGAGAACTTCCAAGGGAGACTTGAACTTCAATGGCCTGCTTGGGACTCTATTAAGAATATATGTTGCTGTAACAAAGGCATTCCCCCAATAGCATAAAGGTAGATGAGAATGAGCCAATAGAGAAAGGCCCATGTTCACTATGTCTCTATGCTTCCTCTCAGCTAAACCGTTTTGCTGTGGAGTGTAAGCACATGAAATCCTGTGAACAATACCACTGTCTTGAAGTGATCTGGCCAATGCTTGATATTCTCCTCCACCATCACTCTGGAGTGCTTTAATCCTTCTATTAAACTGATTCTCAACTAAAGCTTTGAAACTTATAAAGGCACTCACAACATCTGATTTGGCTTTCAATAAGTATATCCAAGTAAATCTTGAATAATGATCTATAAAACTCACATAATAAGCATATCCATTCAAGGCCTTGACATGACAAGGCCCCCACACATCAGTATGAACTAATTCAAAAGGATAAGAAGATGTAAACTCAGAATGATCAAAAGGAAGAGAGTGACTTTTTGCCATCATGCAAGAACCACATAAAGTACTGTCATCCTTGGACTTAAAGTCCAGATTACATGATCTTAAGGCTCTCTTGACATTTTCATAATTAGCATGACCAAGTCTTTGGTGCCACAAGTCAAGGCTGTTACAATCACCAAATTTTGAAAAATAAGAAAAAGGCTGAAAATTAAGTACTTGTTGGTCCTTCTGAGTGCATTGAGAAGTCTGAAGCTGAGATTGCTTGTTCTTCAAGCATTGCAAGTTGAAATGATATAACCCATCCTTAAGGATTCCCTTGAGCAGGACCTCTTGTGTTCCCTGATCCTTGACAAAACAAAAGCTAGGATGAAATTCAAAAAACACTTTGTTGTCTTTTGCAAATTGAGACACACTGAGTAGATTCCTACTGATCATGGGGACATGCAAGAGGTTTTTCAAAACATAAACTTTGGAGTGGTTTGGGTGCTGAATGAGAGAGTTACCAAAGTGTGAAATAGTTGCAGCATCTCCATTTCCCATCAAAAGTTTGTTGTTTCCACTGTACTCAGTTGCAATGTTGAGATTCTCAAGCTCATTTGTGATATGGTTAGAAGCCCAAGAGTCAGGGAACCAGCTTGTTTCTGAGCCAACATCAGAGTAAGTGTTGGTTCCATGAACTTGCACCATATTTAAACTTGGATTTCTTCTTTGAGGCTGCTGGTTCTGGCTTGTGTGTTGATTTCCATGAGATGTGTCATATCTGTACCAACACTTATCTGCTGTGTGGTTCATTCCTTGGCATATTTGACATTGAGGCCTATTTCCACCATTTCTCCCACGGCCTCTACCTCTAGATGGGGCTCTTCCTCCTCTTACACCTTGAAAATTATTTCTGTTGCCCTTGAACTGGTTGAAGTTTTGGTTATAGTTCCTTTGAGGGTTCTGAGTGACAACATTTGCATAAGGCTGTGATCCTTCTGAGCTTACCACAGAACTTTGGTTCATTTCCAGCCTAGATTCATAAGTCAACAACAAGGCATGGACCTCAGCTGAGGTGTGAGGAGGAAATCTTGAAGTCACATTCACAACAACTGAGTCATACTCAGATCCCAAACCAGTGAGAATATGGAGGATTTGATTTTGTTCTGTGACTCTTTCACCAGCAATAGCTAAAATATCACAATGGTTTTTGATTTTGTTGAGATACTCTCTCATAGACAAACCAGCCTTTTTCATTGTTTGCAGTTTCAGCTTGTATTGCATTATTCTAGCTGAAGATTGGCTTGCAAAATTACTTTCAATGGCTTCCCATATTTCTTTGGCAGTGTTTAAACCAACCATCATCACCAAGATTCCATCACTAAGGGAGGACATGAGCC
Source organism: Striga hermonthica (assembly GCA_902706635.1). Taxonomy (NCBI): domain Eukaryota; kingdom Viridiplantae; phylum Streptophyta; class Magnoliopsida; order Lamiales; family Orobanchaceae; genus Striga; species Striga hermonthica. Next base: position 8,890,802 of record CACSLK010020742.1, on the reverse strand, counting down.
AAGAAGCTAAGAGCTGGTCTTGTCTGACCCAAAAAACATAATCTGGGTTTACCTGAGTCTCATTGGACTGTGGATCTGTGACCATTTTGTCTGGTTTTTGGGCTTCACCATTGATGTATCCTTCAACTCCATAGCCTCGGATGGCAGTAATAACTTGTTGCTTCCAGATTAAGTAGTTTGTTTCATCCAACTTTGTGGAGATCAGCTGACTGTTGGGTTGAATCAAAGATCCCATGGCCGCTGCATTTGAACTTGGTATGGTTGTGGAGCTTGAAGATGAACTCATGGTGAAGTATGCTCTGTTTTTTTTTTAAAAAAATAGATAAAAGGAAAAGAAAGAAAAAGAAAAAAAAAAATGATAATCAGAAGCAGGATTTAACCCGCTCTGATACCATAATGAAATTTGCAACTCAAATTCATCAAGAAAAATGAAGAACACAATGAATATCTCATAGCAGCTGCAAGCTTTTCATACATAAAACCTAGAGATCGAAAAATGTGTACAATAAGGATATTTATACTACTAATCTAAGGTGGCTAAGGTGGACACTTGTACAGCAAGAGATGTGATCCTACGGTTGCTAAAAGACCAAACTGAAGATCTGTTTTAGCATGCAGATAAAGCTGCATGGCAATTAATGCCATTGTCCTCATGCATGGCTGCCTTTTCTTTTGCTGTTGGTTGTGGGGAAACTGCCAGCTTGGCTTCCAAATCAGCTGCCATATCATCAAGTTTGCTAACAAGTCTCGACAATGGAGAAGAAGTTATATGGAGCGATTTTGCTATTCGTACTACTCTTCACCCGTAAGCCTTCCTTGATTACCTAGCTATTTCTTCGAGTATAATTGCCTTAGCTATTTTTGAGAGATGATTTGACTTGGTTTGCACAAAATTCAATATATATAATATAGAGCCTAAATAATACCAGTCACAACAAAGAATTAATTTCATGTGTCATGTGTATATTGTTCCCATGCAAATATATGTAACTTATAATTATATAGATAGTAATATATAGATATGAATGCAGATAAAATTGTGATAGAGTGTGAAGCTAGAAGTTGCTATGCAAGGAGTAAGCAGTATCATGGGGCATGCTATTTCAGAAATTACTTCAAGAACTGCAGAACAATGTGCAAAGACGAGGCCTTTACGACCGGACAATGCGTGCACGGGAGTTGATTGTGTTCGGTAAAATGCGAAACCTCCGGAAACCCTAACGTACATCCGCCACCGTCAAATCTTCCGCCGTCCGGTGGGGATGATGAAGACAGTGAAGGTGGTGATTGACCTTGAGAATGCAATATGTATGACAACTAAACATTAGTGAACTTAATAAGTTGCAATGAAAACTTTTGATGTTTTATTGAGTTTTAATTGAGTTGACTTATTATTAACTTATTGAGAAGACTAATTTTCAATATGAAATTAAACAACAGAAAAAAAAAATGAAGAAGAAGAAGTTGTTTTTATTTTATGGTCATGTGTTAAAAATATAAGATACTACGCTTCCGTAAATGAACTATTCTTCTATATAAAACTCCAAAACAACCTATCACATTACTTTTGTTTGACTACATTTGACGGTTCGTATAAAAAAAAAAAGATCTAATGACTTATATTGAATTGAGAGGAACCATTCCCACGAGACTATAGCCTTTTCCCAAAATATAAATGCATGCCATGTGAGATTTTAATTAATTATGCTACATTTAAGAAGTCCGAGCTACATCTCAAAATGTTGATATATATTAATCTGCCGAAGACCTAGATCATGTTGATATAAATTAATGTGTCGAAGACCTGAATCTAGGTTGAACCGCCTCTTGAAGAGCTTCGATCGTCCTTGAGTCGCCGACTACCTACAAAATGAGTGTTGGGGTGATTCTCGACGTGTGCACTCCGATGCTCAAGCTAATAATGTGAAGAAGATGATAATGTGTTGTGTCTGTTGACATTTATAGAGAGTGTGTAGAGAGTTTGCACTCATCCCCTTTTTATAGGGAATACCTAGGTACCCAAGATTGGCTGCCCTAGTTGCCCAGCTGCCCACGGTAAGCCTGTCCAAATGTCCGAGTTTTGATCTTATATGCTTAGTGTTCATCCTTATCTTAATTGATATTATCTTTATGATCATTAGACTCTTTCTTATCCTTAATTGGTCTATGTTTACTTAGGTCTCTGTAGTCATTTGGTCTCATTCTTTTAAGTTGTAGTGGTTGATGTTCATAGACCACAACTCCTCAAGTCCTGCTGGATATATATCACTAATCCTTAGCAGTTTACATCACTTATATTGGAGTAGTTCGCTCTAATGTCGGGCCATATGACCTATTAGGTGTTATTTTCCACGTTAACTCGCTCTTCGTCCATTGGCTACTTATGTCGTTCGTAGGCTATAGGTCGACTTAGTGGTTATCTTTTCTTAGGCCGTCCTGCTTTATATTTGTAGGTCCCTTTTCTTAGGTTATCTTGTAGTGTATTTGTATGTTATTCCTTAGATCGTCCAACTTGATGTTAGTAGGTCCCCAGATATATAGGTCTCTGATTTCAACTTTGAACAGCTCGCAAGTTGGGTTGAACGGTGACTTATTTCAATATTCTAGTTTGAGCAACTGTTTATGCTGGCTAAATTCTCGTTGATTCCAACTTTGAAAAACTCATAAGTTGGGTTGGACAAGGAACCAATTCAAAAGTTTTAGCAGTTTGAACAATTGCTAATGCAAATAATATATTTTTTATTTTTTTTAAATCGGCAATATTTTGGGGGTATAACCCAAAATAAATTATTAATTCACATTTATAATAGGTTTTATATGTTCATTGTTCAATGGCATGATCATGAGGTTTATTAGATGATTGGGAATTAATCATGATTTATCAAGGAAATCTATAAACGAGTCCATATTGGGCTAACTCATATTTAAACAAGGCTGGATAATTAATGAGAAATTTACTCCCTTAACGATTTGTTTGCTAAATAATATCAAATTGACGACTACACTAATTTTTTATCAACATTACGTGCTTTAATAATTAAAGTGATATTAATAGGTGAGGCGGTTAATTATGGCCTAATTAAGTGAGATCAATTATATTTAATTAAGCCCAATATTCTAGTCAGTTCAAAAAAAAAATAAGATTTGAGATTCTCTCTCCATATCGTGTAGCAAAACTTATTATCTCTCATAAACCAAACTAGTACGTATCCCGTGCGATGCACGGGTCAGATATGTTAAATGAGTCATTTTAATAAGACATGTCCGTTTAGGCTTAAAAAATAATAGAGTTAAATCTACTTGTAATCAAGTTGTTTTTAACTCATCACGTTAAACTCGAGCATCATGTTAAACTCGAGCATATTAGCTCTAGTCTATAATTTAATATATTTTATGTAGAATCATTTATACTAATAAAAAATAATTTTCGTATATAAGGGTGATTGTCCTTGAGTCTCCAAAAAATTACGTACTAGTTTTTGTTGTTTTTTGTATTAGGCATTACGATGGGACGATGACTCATTATATTTCTAAAAAATAAATAAAAGTCAATTTTTCTATTGAACATATCATTAAAAACAAATCAACAGTAAATTTAAAATATAAATTAACAAAATATATAAAAAAAAATTGTTTTTAGTAATACTGTATACAATTAGTATTTTCTTTAATTATTAAAAACAGTTGTAAAGTAAAGAACACTAACAATAATTTTAGAGACCATCACAGCATGCCAACCAAACAAAATCTGACACTAATTTAATTTTGGCCCAATACTATTAAATTTTTGGACATTAATAATTAACCCATATGTTCGGTCCAATGCGCCTATTTTTCCATGTCGTAATAGGTGGCTCGTAATAGGTGGCCCACATACATTAAATAAAAACTTTCACACTTTAAAAATATCCCATAAAATTGGTCCAATATACATTTATGTGAATGTATCTAGCCCATAAACATATATATGTATATACCACATCGGACAATTTAAATTTGGTCAACACGATCCAACTTCGCCTATAAAAGGCGACAATTCCCCTTTTTTAGGGTTTTCCTCAAACCATCGAGCCGATATTTATTTCTGTGACATTTTCCCGTGTTTATCGTTTCAAAATGAAAAACGATTCACAAACCCTTTGAATAAATTATTTTTCATACGAAAAATAGATAAGCAGTTACAAATTAGGTATGACACATTGGTAATCCCATAAATTATGGGCAACAATAAATGTTGGCCAATACATGCAAAAAAACTTAACCAAATTGGTAAGTATTTCATGCTGACCAGATTTGACCTGCAGTTGACCTGCCATTTTTTAAAAATGGTAATTCTTATTATATAGATATAGATATAGATATTATGTATGTATGTGTGTATGTTGTTGTACGGCAGTTTTTATTGTTTATTTCATATAATGTAAAGGTTGAAATCATAACAAAGGAATCCCAAAAAGTGAAACAATATATTTGCATAATTTAAGGTCATTGAGAAATCGATCTCCAAATCAGATTTGATTTTAAGAATCTGTGTTTTATTTCGAAATCCATATAAAATGAAATTCTATCCAACCAATAAATGTCATAGCAAATATTAACTCTTAACATCAGTGCATACCCAGCAAATTGTGTACATATTTCAGAAAATTAAAATGATTCATGTTAGGTAATTTTACATTTTATGTATGTTGTTGCACGGGGGTTTTAAATATTGTTTCATAGTATGTAAAAGTGTATTATTTTATTTTTATGAGATGTTGAATTTGAAAATTAACAAAATTATTCGTAATTTGGTATATATTATTAATAAAATCTATATTTAAAGATTATATTTTTTGTTTTTAACCTGAAAAAATTCTTTAATTTAAAGAATCACATATATCTTCAATCAGTCTGCATCTATATACATTCTTCACAACTTTAAATTTTGAATTTGATGAGAATTCGTACCTATGAGTGCAAAATATGGTTTAACAAATTAAATTTTTATTATTATTTCAGCCATACTTCTTTATACGATTTTTTGTGAAAATACAAAAGTAAATTCTTAATTGTAAATCACTCGTACATTAAAGTGTACAGATTTTTGAAATTACAAAAGTAGTTTTTTTTTTAATTTAAATCAAATGTAAATTTAAATAAGCCCTAAACAAAGATACTTTGTTTTACTATTTAAATACTAAATTAGTCGTCATTAATGCTGTTTGCTTATTTGCCATGATTTTCTCCAAATTAAATCAACAACTACCATGATTTAAGGGCTCCATTTATGATGCTTGATTTTTTGCCCAAAAAAAAAAACAAATAAAAATTACTAAAAGTGGTATGTAACTAATGCAAATGAATTTTGACTATAATTTGACTTGCTATTTTTGAAAAATGGTAAATCTTTTTATATATATATAGATCTCCTGCCGATATCCACCGCCATATGAAGCAGAAGACTTGGACATACGGATCGAACGACTGCCACTTCACATCCCTCCCCTTCATCCGGAAAACTCACGGCGGACCCGCAGGCCCCGACAGAACCCTCTCAAGAACCACCACTCCCTATTCTCCGTGAGAGCTCAATCGTCGTATCCAGCAGCGGGCCCCAATTTTTCCGTGCTACCGTACGACGCCGTGGATCGCAACATCGTTCAGAAAACAAAAAAAAGGTGCTTGACGACACCAAGAAGAAGAGGGTCATCAAATGACGACAGTGACGTTGACTCTTATATACCAAAAATTGACCCAAAAAAACGTAAGCGTCGATGGGATCAATCACCAAGAGTGTTTACACAAATTATACGTTATAAATTGTGTTGGTTTTGGAGGGCTCAAAGTTGTTGGTTGAACTTTGTAACATCATGTAAAGTTGAATGTTCGGTGTCATATAAATAGACATATGTTGCTTATCTAATATTTAACTACATTTGATTTGAATTTTGTAGTCATTCAGAATTATGTATATTATGTTTTACACAGTTTCAGTGTTGTTTAGATGTTGTTTATCTTATGTATAACTATAATGTATTATGTTTTATATGTTGTTATCTTATGTATAACTATACGGTTAATATTAGAGAAATATCAGATCATGTTTATCAGTTTTGTTTATATGGTGTTTATCTTATGTATAATTATACGGTTAATATTAGAGACATATCAAATCATGTTTATCTGATGTATATATACAGTATATCTAAACATATATTTCGTGGTTATCAGTGTGTTTTTGGCTCAGCAGCTATTTCACAATCTTTTTTCACAAATAACACGATCTTTTTTTTTTCCAGCTTATCAGTGTGTTTTTTTTTTTTCGGATTGAAATAACTCGTTGAACTGTAAATCCCGTTTCGAAATTTGAAATCGTGATTACCTTTAATTATAGGAATTAAAATCGGCGTGTTCATTCTTTTCTCTTTTCTTTCTTTTTTCTTTTTTTTTTGTAACTTCTATTTCTAATACGTTGATTTCGGCTTCTTTGTTGCCATGACAATATATGGAAAGAGAGAGAGAGAGAGAGAGAGAGAGAGAGAGAGGGGAACGGATGAGGTGATATAAATCTTAATCTCGTAGATATAAAAAACAAATCAAATACTAAACCTATTTTAATTAATGTTTGAAGGGGCCGTATATATGTAGATATCTATGGAAGGAGGTTTATGTATGTAATTTTCCCATAATTAATTCATTCAAAATATAATGAAAGCCCAGCCGTTTTGAGCGCAACAACCTCTAATATATTTTAAATAAAGTAATAAAATTTAGTATTTATGCTATAAAAAATATCATATTTTTATTTATTTTGTATTTTTATTAGTGTGATATTTCAATTTTAAATCACGTATATCTGTTAAAAAAAATCGAATATTTAAACGTTCGGTGAATCTAAATCTTATTATTATTATTTTTATTGTTATTATTATTAATAAATCAACTAGGTGTGTGTAGTTGTGGATTCTTACGACTTTTATGGCTACTCTAGACTCTTGACTTTCACATATCTATATATATATATATATATATATATATATATATATATATATATATATATATATAATTACTAGTCAATAGCATTTAATAAAACCTAATTAATTTTACCTATGTGGCAATTTAATATTTTTCTCTCTAAAAATCGTTATTTTTTTATGTACTTAATCTTTCATTTAATTATTAAATAATCAATACTAATCACAAAAATTATTTTAAGCTTTTTATTAGTGACAGCTGACCATATAATGTGTTGGTCGTACAATGCGATTAGATGTTATTATTGTGGTTACATTTAAATTATTTTTTTAAAATTAAAAACGTATTTGAAATTCCTAAATAAATGATAAATAATTCAAAAAAAGATGTACCAAAATATACATTACATCCAATTAGATAAACGCAAATTTTTTTTTTTAAAAAAGTAAATATTCCAACTTCTTTATTTGTAAATTTGGCATTCATAAAAGTGAAAGAAAAATAATTAATTATTATATGCATAAAATAACTCACAATACTTTATTTACATCTGTGCAAATGCATAAGATCGAATACTAGAATATGATAAAAACGAAGGAAAT